>JAJJWX010000245.1:0-196561 GCA_023529315.1 Papaver bracteatum
ATAGCAGCAACCCCATTTCACCAAGTCTTCCTTCCTGCTAGCTTCTCAGCTTCATTACCAGATGCGCGTTCATCCACTCAGTTTCACTTCAGTAGACAATTATCACCCCCAACTGCCTAACATCACCAGTGCATATACTACCTCCTGCAACTGAGACCACCAAAACACTCTCCATTTCAGCTTAAGCACCTCCCTTCCATAAACGCAGCACCATTATCAAAACCCAACTCCAGTCACGTCCGTCCTGTCATCAGTTCTCATTGAGAACTGCTTTTTAAGCATTTAAACAAAGCCCTCTTGCAGCTTCAACTCCAACAGCGTCAGTCTTAGCTATCTCCAGCATTTTCACCTGTAATGCCCTGACTGTTCTTAAACTTGAGCATAGCACCAACTCCGTCGAGTCGGCGACACACAGAAACCCCATGGAGAACCTAACCAACCAACACAAGTTATCTCTTTGTTCTCTGTCCAGTTCATTGACCTGCCAAATCTCGTCGACACCATTCGCTGCATTATTCCCAGTCACCTCCAGGGCTTCCACTTCATTCTGCAACTCCATACTATCATTCTCAGTGGCGATAACACCGTTTAACATCTGCACTTCTTCCTAGCGCCACCAGCTCATGCTCCTTGCAATGCTTTACCACTAACATTCATTCTTCCCTTAGCTCTCTAAGCACCTACAGTTCCTATCGCCTGGCAAACGACCCAGATTTTCCTGCGGAGTCGAGAACATCTCCTAGCCGCCTTATTTTCTCGTCTGCTTGCCAACTTCTCGAACTTCAATCCAGCAACATTCATCTCCTGGACATTGCATCACTGCTTCCACCTGAGATGCAACATCAATACATGACTACATCCCAGATGCTGTAAAACATCCACACAGATTCAATAAAAACAACATCTCAGAACTTGACACATTCTCTTCCAATTCGAACCACCTCGACTCAATGCAAAACCAACTCATTCTTGACAATTCGTTTCCTTCTCACTGAACTCAGGAACTACCCTTTATCAATCCAGTTCTGCCAATTTCCCCTCTTACACAGCCATCGACGATGGCAAACCTTGGAGACTGTCAAATTCAGTTCTTGCTCTGCAAACTTCAACTTTAACACAAACCCATGGATCTTCATTCAGAGCTCTTAATGACACGGTAGTTCAACGCCCAAACGGATTGCAGTAAGCTTGTTCTTCCCTGAGCTTTCTATTTCTCCTCCAAACATCACATATTCTAAATTTGAACCTCAGATCCACCTTTACTCCCCCATTTATCACCAAACCCATATCAGATTTCCTCCTATTGTATTCACCGGCAGTATCAGCAAACCCAATCTGGTTTTAGCTAAAACAGCACCCTCAGCCGCACACTCCTCTGAGTTTGTGAAAAATGATTGAGAAATCATTTTCTCTGAAATCCAGGGTTAGGTAATAGCTAGCTCTGCTATTTACACCCAGATGTAGTGGTTAAGGGATAACCAGATCGAACATGACTTGTCGGTTCCATAGAACCGACATGCCTATTTTCTTTCTTGCTCCATCGTAGCTAGCTTTGCTTGCCTGTGAATTACTCCTTTATGCTCCTTTTCGCTCCAAATGGACGCTACTACTTTGTGAATGACGCTTTCGCTCTTTTGACTTCAACAACCATCTTTTACTCCTCACATTCACTTCTTCTCTTCAATGAGAGTCATCACTAAAGTTGTCGTGCTTTTCAGACAGAAAATTTGCATCACTAAAGCCGACATATTTTCAGCCAGGGATGAAGAAATAAAACCAAATATGAGAAATAATCGCCTCCAATAACATTTGCACATGAGATGAGACTTTTGCCCTGTTTCTTCTTCTTTTATTCCAAGTGACTCCAAAGTACCTAAATATTAAAAAGCAAACATAAGATACATAATTTGCAAGAAAACTAAGCAAAGAAAGCATAACCAATAGATAAATATATAGGTGTTTTAGACACCTATCAACGTGTCCCTAATCAAATGGCTAAAACAAACTAATACCAAATGCTAAGTGCATCCGAGTTATTAATGAGGGCAGGCCAAAAGGGGAAGCCTAAACTAGGCATACTGTGACAATACCTTCCCCTGAAAAACATCCTTGTCCTCAAGGATGAATTTAGGGTAGTGGGTGCGAATATTAGAGCTGTCTTCCCAAGTTGCATCTTCAGGGGATGAATTGGTCCATTGAATTAACACCTGTTTGACCTGTTGTTTGCCCTGCAAAATGTGTCTTGTGTCTAAAACCTTCTCAGGGAGCATAATCACCTGGATTTCATGGTCAACTACTGGCAGAGAGGGAGAAGGGTGGTGCTTCTGACCAATGTGCTTCTTTAGTTAAGAGACATGGAATATAGGATGAATCCGAGAATGTGAAGGTAAATCCAACCTGTAATCCACCTTGCCAATACGCTGAATGACTTGATAAGGACCATAAAATTTGGAAGAGAGTTTAAAATTTTTCCTCAAGGAAAGAGATGACTGCCTGTAAGGTTGAAGTTTAAGGTAGACAAAATCTCCCACTTCAAAGGTTCTGTCTTGTCTTGCTTTGTCAGCATACAACTTCATTCTTTCTTAGGCTTTATGAAGTGATTCTTTGAATATATCCAGAAGAGAAGCCATGTCTCTCAAGTAGGTTTCCATTGCAGCAACTGAAGTGGTAGTAGCAGAAGGAAAAGCAAGATGAGGAGGTACATACCCATAGAGTGCCTGAAAAGGAGAAGTCTTTAGGCTTGTGTGGTAGCTAGTATTGTACCACCATTCTGCTAAGGCTAAGAAGTCTGTCCACTTCCCTGGTTTATGCCCAATAATGCACCTCAAATAATTCTCAACACAAGCATTGACCCTTTCAGTTTGGCCATCTGTTTGGGGGTGATATGCTGTACTGAGGTGGATGTTAGTACCCAATGCCTTAAATAAGTCTTGATAGAAGTTGCTGGTGAAGACTCTATCTCTGTCAGACACAATGGAAGAGGGAAACCCATGTAACTTAGCCACTTGGTTCAGAAAAGCATAAGCTACAGATGCAGCAGTATAGGGATGTTGGAGGGCTAAAAAATGAGCATATTTTGTCAGTCTATCTACCACCACCAAGATGACACTTTTCTTGATGCTTAAAGGCAAACCTTCTACAAAATCCATGGTGATATGTTGCCATGCATGTTCAGGAATAGGTAGTGGCTGTAGAAATCCATCAGAGTTTGTGGAGTCAGCTTTGTTTCTCTGACATATGTCACACTGGTATACAAGAGAAATGATGTTTTTATGTATATCTGGCCAATGAAAATGGCTTCTTGATCTCACTGAGGTAGATTGAATGCCAGAATATCCTCCAATGGCAGAAGTATGGAGGGACTGTAAGAGTTGGTCTCTAATCTGAGCACCAGTGCCAATATAAAGCTTATTTTTGTAGCGCAGAATCCCATCAATAAGTGAATAATTTGGTAGAGAAGCATGGCTGAGTAAAAGCTGAGAAATAATTTGATTGGTTTTGGCATCATCCACATAACTCTGTTGAACCTGTTATTCCCAAGTTGGTGTAGATATGGCCATGGATTGGCAAGTAGAAAAATCTGAAGGTCTTCTAGAAAGTGCATCATCAACCACATTGTCACAGCCTTTTTTATACTGAATCTCATAATCAAAGCCAAGCAACTTAATGAGCCATTTCTGTTGGAATGCAGTGGTAACTTTCTGCTCCAATAGGTACTTCAGACTTTGATGGTCAGTTTTGATAATGAATTTAGTATCTTGAAGATAATGCTTCCATCTTCGGACTGCAGAAACAATGGCCAGAAGTTCCCTCTCATAAGTAGAGAGTGTTGCAGCTCTAGGGCCTAGGGGCTTGCTGAAGTAAGCAATTGGTTTCTTCTCTTGCAAGAGGACAACTGCAATGCACATGTCACTAGCATCACTTTCCACCACAAATGGTTTTGAAAAATCAGGTAAAGCCAATACAGGTATAGTGCTCATTGCCTTCTTGAGAGTCTCAAATGCAGTTGTAGAAGCTGGACTCCATTGGAAAGAATTTTTCTTGAGAAGATCAGTTAGTGGCTTGCTGATTACACCATAATGTTGTACAAACTTTCTGTAATAACCTGTGAGACCCAGAAAACCCCTCATCTCTTTGATATTCTTTGGTAGTGGCCAGGATTACATACATGCAATTTTATTTGGATCAGCAAAAACACCCTTTGCTGAAACTATATGACCAAGATACTCCAAGGAAGGTTTTCCAAAGCAACATTTGGACAGGTTAGCAAAAAGTTGGTGCTATCTAAGAAGATTAAAAACTATTATGAGGTGTTATACATGCTCACTCATGCTTGTACTGTAAATGAGTATGTCATCAAAGAAGACCAAGAAAAACTTTCTTAAAAATGGTTGAAAAATATCATTCATGAGAGCCTGAAATGTGGCAGGGGCATTGGTGAGGCCAAAGGGCATTACCTTAAACTCATAATGGCCTTGATGAGTTCTAAAAGCTGTTTTGTGGATGTCAAGATCATGAACTCTAATTTGGTGATAGCCAGCCCTCAGGTCTATCTTTGAAAAAATGATGGCACCCTGTAGTTCATCTAATAATTCATCCACAATAGGTATAGGAAACTTATCTTTAATAGTGATGCTGTTGAGCTTCCTATAATCCACACAGAACCTCCATGAATTGTCTTTCTTTCAAACAAGAAGAATGGGAGAAGAAAATGGGCTGTGACTAGGCTGAATGATCCCATTTTGAAGCATTTCTTTAACTAACTATTCAACCACTCCTTTTTCACATAAGGGCACTTATAAGCTCTTTGATTTATAGGTGATGAGTTAGGTTGTAAGGGAATGGTATGATCTAGACTTCTTTTAGGTGGAAGGGTGGAAGGTTCCTGAAATACATCATTGAACTCTTGCAAAACTGGGAGTAAGGTGTTTGGAATTTTAGGTGGTGGAGAGGTGGTATGGATGGAGAATAATTGAGCTACTACCCCATGTGAGTGTTTGAGAAAAAACTTTTTGATTACCTCTCCACTCATCATCAGAAAGGAATGTTTTGGAGTAGTGCCTTGCAATGTAATATGCTTGTTTTGGTAGTGAAAGGAAATACTGAGTTTTTCAAAATTGAAGGTTACATCACCTAATTTTCTTAACCAATCTGCTCCAAGTACTATGTCATACCCTCCAAGTGGTAGAATTCTCAAGTTGTCCACAAATTTGTGCCCTTGCATGCTCCAATGTAGCTTTGGATAGATGCCAGAACTTGTTATTTTCTCTCCATTTTCAACAGTGACCAACATAGGAGAAGTTGGTGTGATAGAGAATTTGAGTGAAGAAACCAGGTCACTATCAATGAATCTAGTGGTGCTGCCTATGTCAATAAGTATAGAAACACTTTTCTTGTTGATGAGGCCAGGAATTCTTATTGTATCACCAATAGCTGACCCAGTGAGAGCATGAAGAGATACTTCAACATCAGATGGTACTGGAGATTCAGGAGCCTCAAGAAAAAAAATTTCCTCTTCCTTAGTGTCCTGTGAATTAGTAGAATCCATGTGTAACATATAAAGTTTATGTTTACCCTTACAGAAGTGTCCAGGTTTGTATACAACATCACAATTATAACATAGTCCTTGAGCCCTTCTTTTATCCATTTCTTCTTGAGATAGCCTCTTAATGATAGGGGTTGTGATTGCAGGCTTAGGTGTGGGTGTGAAAAAGGATTTTGGGGTGGAAGGATTGGATTTAGGTGAGGTGACAATTTTTTTAGGAAGTAAAGGGTTAAGAGAGTAGGATCTGGGAGTGTTGGAGTAAGTAGGAAAGGATCTGGAAAATAATTTTTGTGTGGTAATTGCTAACTGTAGTTTTTGTTCTTGTAATCTAGCCAGGGAAAAAGCATCAGCTAGTGTTTGTGGTTGAAACATGGAAATAGATTTTCCAATATCAACCTTCAAGCCACTTAGAAAACTCATAATAAAATAAGACTCACTTAAGGAAGGATTCATACGTAGCATTAATTCCTTGAGGGATTCAAACTCCTCATAGTAGTCATCCACATATGAAGTTTGGACCTATTTATTGAAACTACCAACAAAATTTTCTTCGACATGGTTTTCAAATCTAGCACAAATATGCAGAGATAAATCTTGCCATGTAATCCTATGGTGATTAACTTGAAAATTGAGGAACCATTTCTCGGCCTTACCTTCTAAATAGATGGCAGCTATGTCGACCTTCCGATGTTCTTCAATATCATTAAGTTGAAAATAACGCTCACTTTTCTGAATCCAACCTCGTGGGTTAGCTCCATCAAAGCTGGGAAAGTCTAGCTTTGGGATTCGATGATGATGACGAACGAAGTTAGAATTTGAAAAAATTTCATAGTCTGTATCTTGCTGATTAGAACTACCTGAGTCTTCCGGCCGATTTGGATTGACAGGTTTATGAAGCAATTGAATAAGACTGCGGTTGTTCTCTTGTAAGACATTTTTGAAACTAGCTTTCACTGTATCAATTTTTTCAGTAAGATCAGCGGAATGTTTTTTGAAATCCGATTGAAGTTTAGTGATAGCAGCTGTATTAGCGGTGGTTTTAGTTTCAATATCTTTGAGCGTCATCTGAAGAAAAAATTTTGGTGGATGAAACGGCTCTGATGCCAATTGTTGTGATTAAACAACAGTTCAACACACATATGAGTGAAAATGAAGGAGAAATGGTGTTAAACACCTCTTGAATCAAAGATTCAAGCCAATATCTGTGCTAGAGAGCGCATCCAAGAGAAGAACATTTTTCATTAAAATTCAGATGGATTCAACGAATCCTCATTACAGCTTAAATGCCCAATAATTGGGTCTTACCCTAATGAGTGGATCACCCACACGTGTCCCTAATCAAATGGATAAAACAAACTAAGACCAAATGCTAAGTACATCCGAGTTATTAATGAGGGCAGGCCAAAAGGGGCAGCCTAAACTAGGCATACTGTGACATGATTCTAGAATCAACTAGGACACAAAGTATCAGGGATTTAATTTCCTAGTTGAAAGAGCATCTCTATTAATAGATTTTCAATGACCAGGGGTTGCTTAGAATTCAAGCTAAGATAATTTCAGAATCAAGCAAACATCTTCTAATGCTTTTGAATCTGGTGGTCATTGGGGACATAGTGCTTCTGGTTTTGTCTAGATACCAAATTTTGGTGCTTCAAGTCATATGAAAATTGACTCAACATTGTTGAATCATTCTTCTTCTATTCTGGTCAGGAACAAGTGATGGCATGGAATGATAAGCTTCTTCTTGTCTCTTTAACGGGTTCTTCTACTTTATCCACCTCTAGTAGTGACTTTAATCTACTCAAGTTCCTCTATGTTCCTTATCTTCAACATAACTTGTTATCTATTGCTCAATTTACCTTGGATAATCATTGTGCTTTCATCTTTTATCCACGGGGATATGAAATAAAGTCTTTAAAGAACAACCAGATTTTGACTAGAGGTAAAGTGCATGATGGCTTGTATCCAATCATGACTTGTTCACCTCCTCAACATAATACTTTCACTTCTATTGCGGCATCACCAATACTTTGGCATTCCATATTAGGTCATCCCGCTCAGAAGATACTTCAAAACCATGATGTTGATGTTGCTATCAAGCTATCTACAAAAGCTTTTGATTTTATTTGTGGTTCTTGTCAATTATGAAAGAATAAGTGTTTACCATTTCAATATATTGGTTCTGTGTCTCAGACTCCCTTTGTTTTATTACATTGTGATATTTGTGACCTGCTCCTGTGCACTCTCATCTAGGTTTCAGATATTACATCCTCTGTGTAGATTTTTTTTTAATAGGAAAGGAATAATTTTTTATTAATAATAATTATTGAGATACAACTAGTTTTTCTTGGATCAGAGAAGATACCCACATTGGTAAGTTCTAAGACCTGTATATAGCGCTACTTAGAAGTTTTGCATATTTAGATAAAAGATGAGCTACATCATTTGTTTCTCTTGGGATATAACAACATTCCCATTTATTAAATAACTTATGCAATTCTAAACAATCATTAATAATACTATTGGTAGTCCATTGAACATATCTTTTTTTCCATTGATTGCATTCACCATATTTGCAGAGTCTCCTTCTAGAATGAGGTTTGCAACATTGTGCTCCACTCCCCATTTAATTCCTTCTAATGCAGCTATGGCTTCTGCTTTTTCTGCATCTTCGGCTAAGCCTGGTATGCATCATACTCCCCTTGGATTACCTGTATCATCAACGATAATTAGTCCTACTACCATCAAATTTGTTTTATTAGAATATGCTGCATCAAAATTGACTTTTATAAAAGAGATAGGTGGTTTTGATGCGTGTCGTTAATGCAACAAATTAGTAAATATATTTCCCACTAATTAACTAGTAATATAGCGGTAGTAAGAGATCGTTCCCACAGAAAGCTGTGTAATTGATAGGTTATTTGTATCAGCAAAAGAAAGTAAATAGCAAAGGGGGGTTTTGGTTATAAGATATAAATAGATACAAAGATAATAATAAAGAATAGAGATGCTTAAGGAATCCTTTGCCGTTACCAAGCGTTAACGGGATTAGAATACTTATCTATTGTTCGTAAGAACCATTCATCACCAACCATATAATAATAGCTAGAGCAGTATTATCCCCAAAGTTCCTTATGTAACCGGATACCGAAGCGCTCGCATACCAAGTTTTATCCAACTGAACCACCAAGTAGTAGCCCACTCAAGGTGTAACCCAATCGGAAGCTTTAAGTTATGTGAACTTAGATTGGTCCTAGCAGTTAGATTCTTAGCGCAAGGTCCACTTACTAGAGTTGTCTTCGCACACGATTTCTCCACTGAATCCCTCTGCGAGGTCTCACATTCTCTACTTTTGTAAGGGTTATTCAACAATTACACGGATATCCTAACCCTTTACTAGCAATAGAATGATCAATAGATTAATCTAGCGTTTACTCCAAACAATCTAATTAATCAATCATAAACCCTAGAAATAGTGAAAACACACAATGATGATAAAAAAACTCTCAATAGGTTTGTATTAATAATAAAACTTCACGCTTAGAACATTTAATTCATCCCTAATCAACAAAGGATTTAGCTACTCATATTACAAAGAAGATGAATAATGGTGGTTTCACCCTAAAGGGGTAAACCCTAGGATATTAATGAAGAACAAAAGTATATTATGAGATGTTTGATTCTATGACCTAATAATTTTTTATAGGTTTACATTTCTTGGCCATCAAGTATTTAATTCGGTTCAAGAACCCGACCCGGAAATACGAAATAAGGCCCTAACTGTGACCTTAGGCCTTCACAAGTATGCAAACCCGTTTTTATACTTGTTAAGTATGCGTACCGGTATACGTATCTCAAATTCCAGCATAAAGTTTTGGAACTAAGGTATGCGTACCCGTTTGCATACTTTACCTCTTCGGTATTCGATAAAAAGCTTGTTTTGGCCACAACTTCTTCATCTGAACTCGGAATGACCTCATTCGTTTTGAATTATTTTTATCTTTCAATTCTATTCAAGATGATGATGAGAAATCCTTAATTTGAATGATTTAAGATCGGTATTTGGCTCGTATCTTGATTTTTAGCGTTTTTCTCCTTTTCGTCGCACTTATTCCACTTATCTTGGACTTGGGCACTTGGAATACTTATCTTACTAGCTCTTTTCAGTACTTTGTAGCTCCTTTTTGGATAATTCACCTATTAGAGTCAAATAAGAGAAAACAATAGTAATAATACGAATACATGCAAGAATAATAGCTAAAACAAGTATGGAATGGACACTAAAATCATATGAATTATGCACTTATCAATGTTCAGCCCTCCCAGAGCTTTAGAATGACTCATAGTATCCCACTTAATCAGATGCATGCTTCTACCACTTTGTTTCTTATTTAGCAAAAAATTTCTTTATATTCTATCAATCTTATCGGTTATGGTTTTAGGCATGGGAAAAACAGTTAGGTGATATGAAGCTAGAGAGCCTAAAGTCGATTGAGTAAGAATTGTTCTACCTGGTTGGTTTATGTGCTTTCCTTGCCATATGGCTATCCTGTTGTCAAATCTATCTAGAAGATATATAAAAGTTTCTTCCTTGTTTTTTTGGATTAAAAGTGGGACTCCTAAATATTTTTCTTGTAAGGCCATCTTTCTAATATTTAGAATACTAGCAATTTGGTCTTTAATATGTGGACTAGTTTTAGGGCTGAAGGATAAACCTGATTTTTCAAAATTGATGGAGTGTCCAGAAAACTTACCTAATTCCTTTATCACCTGCTCCAATTGTTTTGCTCCATTAATAGTAGATCTAGTGAATACTAAGCAGTCATCTGCAAAAAAACAAATGACTAATGGATGGACTGCTTTTAGTAACTTGATTCCTTGGATACTGCCATTACTTTCAGCATGAACAAGAAGACGAGAAAAATATTCCATGCATATGATAAACAAATATGGGGACCAAGACCCCTTGTAGGATAGAAAACCTCTCAAGGACTTCTATTAAGAAGTATAGAAGCAGACACAGTTGAAACAAGTTCAAAAATCATATCACACCAATGTTCGTGAAAACCTAAATGCCTAAGAGTGGAAATTAGGATTTCCATGTCAAGTTTGACTGCCATAAGACCTTTTTTCTTAGGTTTGCATTTTTTTTCATGGTATCCACAATTTCATGGCTCATTACTATGTTATCATGTATTAACCTAGAAGAAAGAAAATACGGTTGGAAAGGGATTATGAATTTATCCATAACTCTTTTCAGTCTGCTAGCTAATAGTTTTGAGATTATTTTATAAGTCACATTGCTAAGACTTATTGGCATGTAGTCTGACACTTGCCTAGGATTTTTTTTTTTGGGATAAGACTAATGAAGCTATGATTCATTTGTTTCAGTAAGTGCCTAGAATGGAAAAAATATCTTACCATACTAATGATAGTTTCTCCAACAACATGACACATCTGTTGGTAGAAGCCAGGAGGGTACCCATCAGGTCCCGGAGAGGTCCAGGGTGCATTTGAAACAATACATTCTTGATCCCCTCATCACTAGGGATAAAAATAAGTTGATCATTTTCTTCATCAGTTATACACGGTTCAAGATTAATTAAAAAATTATCAGCATTATCAGGATTAGTCGTCCTACTGATTTTAGAGAAATGATCTTTTATCTCATTTGCTATACTAGCTCTATCAGATAGCCAAACTCCTATATTTGACTGGATAGTATCTATATGGGTTCTCCTTTTCCTATATTTCCTTTTATCATGGAAGTATTTAGTGCTTCTATCTCGGAGAGGAAGGTAATCTTTGGATCTTTTCCTATAGAAATCTTGTAGAACATTATACCAATATTTAAGTTGAGTTCCAAGATTATGAATTTTAGCTGAATTATCAACATTACTTCCATTCTGGACAGTACGATCTAGCTTATCATGAATTATAGTGAGTTGAGTCTGGATATTACCAAAGGTGTTCCTATTCCATTCACTTAACACATGCTTAACATTTTTAAGAGACCTAGTTATTCTAAAAGCATGAGAGCCATTACTACATGGATTCCAGTTATTTTGGATTAAGGATTTACAGTTCTGATCAAGGAACCAACTATTAAACCTATAAGGTTTCATGGTAGAGTTTTCTTCTCTAGAATTAACCAACAAAATGGGAAGATGGACACTTCCTAGACTAACCAGATGGTAAACTATAACATGGAACAGATCAAACCAGTTATGACTAACAAGAGTTCTATCAATTATATCCAAAATAAGGTTATCTCCTGACCTTCTATTTGTCCAAGTAAACGGACTGCCTATGTAATTCACATCACTAATATCAAGAGAATCAAGGTGTCCTTTAACAAAGTCAAGTTGGGATTGGGAGACAGGCTGTCCCCCTTGTTTTTTACATTGTTTGGTCACAAAATCCAGGTCTCCAATAATTATCAAGGGTAAATTATATTTATTTGCCATATTATGCAAGAAGTCCCACTAATTAGTTATCTCTTGATCATCTAATGCTACATACATGCAAACTAGAAGAGATTTCTCATTCCTAGCATCAAAACAAGTAACACAAACAATAAATCTCCTATTCATTTCTACTACTTTAGACTCAAAACCTTCTTTCCACATCAGAAATAAAGCACCAGACAATCCAATTGGATTGACAAAGTAATATTTCGAGAAATTCAGACACTTGGTGTACCAAATCATTTTCTTCTCAATGTTATTAGTTTCTGAAAGAAAAACTATGTCTGGATCATTGGATCTAATGAGGTCTCTAAGGTGGTATCTAGTATGTTTGTTACCATACCCTTGGACGTACCATGCTAGAACCTTCATTTTATCAATTCTAGTATAAGAAATGGCAATACTTGAACAATCCAGAGAAATATTGAGCTTAAAAAAATAGTAGTTGAGCTTATGGCCTTCAAACCCAAAGTCTACGCTAGGGGAATTAAAAGCTCTAATTTTCCTAACTCTATTAGGCAAAAACACCTGAGTATTGTCTTTAGAAGAGGTACCTAAATTGAGATGAAAAAAATGGAATTGTTTGAGAGAAACAAATTATTACAAGCCACAAACCCCAAGTCTACACTAGGGATTTTCAAAGCCCTAATTTTCCAAACTATATCAATCAAATTGTCCCGAGAATCATTTGTAATGAAAAACGCACAGTAAGTTATATGAAAATTAATCCCAATTATATGAAAAATTAGGTTATTACGGCACAGAGAGATGTGAGGAGCAGATAAATCAGCAGTCGAGTAACACAAAGATCATAATTTTTTAAACTGTAGAGCTATTGCGAGATGAAATAAGAGTAGAAAGAATATTTAAAATAGGAGCAAAAGTAAAAACTTGATTTGTGGTGCTCGTATGCGCAACAGTAGTAGGGAGTTGTGAGTCATGTGCATTATCCTCCTAAATCCGCGTCCATCTTTCCCATATCTACATCGCCGGTGTTTTTGGGTTGATTATCAACATGAATTGCTCTACCATTTCCATAAGCTAGGTTTCCTTGGTTATGTTCGTCGTTTTGGAGAAAGAGGGGATTTTTATAATTGTTTTCGAGAAGAAAAAGTTTATCTTCTCTAGCATCATCTCTATGTCTCTTTGTTCTTCTCGGATCAAGCCCATCCGACTCAGTCACTCGGCCCATCTGTGTCAACAGGCCCACCATTATTTTTAAGGAACTCATCCACTGTCTGAGCGTTAGCATCACATAACGCTTGAAACTCATCTTTAGGCATTCTAAAGATCTACAGGTTAAAATCAATTTCTTCACAGTTTGCATCGTCATGCTCCAATACATAGCATTTCAGGCAGATATTCCTCGGTTGCTTCTCAAAGTGGTATTTAACCCACACTTTTTGCATTATAGCAGAATAAATCCAGTTACCCCTTTTTATTTTCTTCCTAATTTAAATTTAAATTTAAATTTTTGCATTTACTACTCTTCCTCTGACTGAGTAGCTCGCATTTGATTCATTTGGAATTACTCGTCCAATATCCAGACATAGCTTTTCAATTATTCCAGCATCAAAATGTTCAAGCTTAAGCCTCCCGAACAAGAATGAGAACACTTGGTGAGTGAAGTTGTACCCAGTAAGATCAATTTTTTAATCATAGTCTCTCAAAATAACCAAAGCTTTGTTCATAATCCACGGTACATTTTTGAGGACGTCTTCATGATCTTCAACATTCTTGAATTGGAACACAAACATATTTCTCCACATAGTATGAATACCAACTTTTTTTGTAGCGTCTCCATATTATGCTTACTTTCTTTTGAATAGATTCATAAACAACTCCATCCTTATCTATAATCTTCCCAATGAGGCAGTTGTTCCAATTGTTTGCAGCTGCTTTGATTTCCTGAGCTGAAATCAAACTTCCTCTTGAACTTGAAGCTTCTCCTTGTATCTTTGGTTCTCTCATTTGTTTAGTAATAGCAGTGAGCTGGAGTTGATTGATTTGAGACATCTTGAGCAGTTTTAGAACAAGAAGAAGGCTGCCGTGTTGCTGAGTTCTTATGGAAGATCTGAAATAAATAAGGAGTAATTTAGGTTTAGGGTTATTCTTTCGGGGGAAGAAGTTTCCAAATTTATGATTATATGTATTACTCAATTTAATACGCATAGGAGGTTTTTAAGAGACTTGTAGGGTTGAAAACTTGGCATTTTAAATTTGAATTTTTTGAAAACCCATAATTGCGCCTGAAATTTAGAGGGTTTTCCAAAAATACTCTTCAAGGTATGGACTTTGTAGATGGAATTCTGTGATGGAGAGGGTTTCTTTTTGTAATGGAGGTGTATTTGAGATGAGATGGGATTTTTTATGGTATTATACTCTACTATATTGAGCATCATATGTGAGAACAACGTAATCACAAGTACCACTACTTTGAGACTAACATAAATACCGGCGATTTTAGGATTTTCCATAACTTGGAATTGAGGACTGAGCACCACTGTAAAAATTGGAGAAAAGGAACTTCTTGCACACTACTGCTCCCAAACCATGACTGAATGTCTACTGTTAACACAAAAGTACCACAAATCAAATGATTAGTGATTCATAAAAAATGAAACCATCCACAATAATAGGTTAAGTAATTATAGAAAACAAAATTGAGACTTCAAAGAAAATCAAATCAAAAGACATTAAAACAGAGGAAAAACAACTCAATTCCAAATTGTTCTAATCTCAATGATAAACAAAAACTTTCTTCTCTTCTCATCCTAGAATGTAGCACGGTTCATGGAGCCTCCTCTTTGTAGAAGATCACACCAAATTCAATTTAATATATCATATGAAGAATAGAACAAATAACATTGATAGGTGTCTAAAACACCTTTATATTTATCTATTGTTTATGCTTTGTCTGCTAGTTTTCTTGTAAATTATGTATCTTATGTTTGTTTTTGAGTATTTAGGTACTTTGGAATCATTTGGAACAAAAGGAGAATAAACAGCGTAAAAGTCTCATCTCATATTCAAGTGCTATTGGGGACGAACTATTTCTCATTATTCGCTTATATTTCTTGATTCCTGTCTGAAAAGTATGTCGACTTAAGTGATGTAATTTTTGTCTGAAAAGCACGACTGCTTTAGTGATGAATAGAAATTGAAGAGATGAAGTGGGTTTGAGAAGTAAGAGACGGTTGCTGTTGGTAGAGGAACTCGAGAAAGGAAGAAAGTGTTCGTTTGGAGCAAAAAGGAGCAAAAATACCAATTCACAAGCGAGCGAAGCTAGCTACAGATGAGCAAGGAAGCAAATTAGCCAGTTAGTTCGCTGAAACTAACATGCCAATTGGTTACTGGTGGCCCTTATCTGATGAGTGGTACCTACAGTCACTATGTACCCCTTATCTAGCTCACCAAGATGGCTGTATCCACTATTCTCTTACAACAAACCTAAAAATCATAGAAAATGATTTCTCAATGATTGTTCCCTAATCCAAAGAAGAAGAGCATCGGTTGCTGCTATTATACTGCTAAGAGATGAAAGAAAAGAATTAAGATGAAGATGGTCCTGATGTTGCTGCCTCCATCGATTACAGAGAAGGAATTGGGGGTGTTTGTTTCTGTTAACAAATCTGAAGAGAGTTTTGACAGATTGTGGATAGACGTGAGTAGGGTTTGCTATTTCAGAGATGGGGTTCAGTGATAGATGAATTAGAGTTTAATTGGTTGAGAATTTGAGATCAAAATAGAGAGCACAGTGAGATGATTGAGTTGATGAAAAATCAGATGAATGGGTACTCGAGTTTGGTGAATCTGAGAATGAATTGTGGTTGCTCTGATAAATCTGTAATTGGGTTTCCCTTGAATCTGGATTTAAATATGAAGAATGAGTGTTTTGAGTTTGTTGCTGTTGAGAAATTGAAATTAGGGTTTCAAGGGAGAACTAGAAAACATCAGTAATGGGTTGTTCGATATCAAGACAAGGAAGGTTAGTTGCTGGCACCAGTTTGCTGTGATTTGAATTGAGAAATTGAGAGAAGTAGAGATGTTGTTTGAGACAGAGAGAAGAAATCAATGATGAGTTAGATGAGATGGGTCAGTTGCAGAAAAGGGATTGTGAAGAGCTTGAGCTGGTGATTCTGAGAAGCAGATGGGAGCTGTGAACTGGTATGAGGTGCAGTCTTGTGGTGGTTCTGTTGTGATGACATCAGTGGTGCAATTGCAGGTGGAAGTGTGTTGGTTGTGCTCAGATGGCAGGTTTGGGTATGAGACATTGAGCCCAGGGAGATGTTGCTGGATATTGCATCTACTTGTAGTGATTTCTAGGCACTGGTGGTGACTGCAATTGAACAGAACTTGCAGGTGCAGTGATGAGAATTTGGAGATAAATTGCAGCTGAGCTTCATTACAATGGGTTAGGCTTAAGTTAATGCAAGTGGTTGAAGTTCATGAATCAGGTTTTAGTGGTTGTAGCTGAGAAATTTGCAGTTAAAAGAGTATGGAAGTTGAGACTGGTGATATGGCTCAAACTGAGCTGTTAATGGAATTTGTATGTTGTTACGTTGATCGGTTGAGACTGCATGTTAAGAACTGCTCATAATAAATGGTGGCAGTTAAGTATGGGAAGGTGGTCTAGACAGAAGCAGGAGCTGTGGAAGATTTAAAGCTGCAGGTGATCGCAATTTCAGATGGAAGCATGGCAATGAGCCGAAGTGCAGTTATAGACGAGAACTGATGATGTTACAGTGAGGCATGGACATGAGATGGTGTTGGTGGTTGTGGTTGTGGTTGTGTCACAATGAATATTGCAGGTGTGTGATGTTGCTTGGTTCCGAATCTGGTAAAGCTGGCGTTGCTGCAATGGAGAGTATACAGGGCTTTGAGCTAGTTTTGATGATTGTCATGGATTAAGTAGCTGGCAGTTAGATGAATGTTAGGGTTCAATTACACATTACAGGGAGTTACAGTGGTGGTTTGGTATGGGTTGAGCTGAGCTGAGCTGAGAGTTAAGTGAATTGCAGTGAAGGCTTGAAGGTGTTGCTGCTAATGGATTGAGGAACTGAGAAGGAAATAAATAAGAAGCTGGTGGCATTTCACAGCCATCATGGCTGGGAATGAAGTGCAGGCCAGTGCATCACTGGTTAGGCCTGGCAAATGGCTTGAGCCATAGCAACCAAACCAAGTCAGCCTAGTTAGCTGTGACAACTATCTGATTTGAGTTGACTCAGCTTCTGACTCGTTTGACCCGGCAGTGACTCAGTTGACTCCGAGTTGGATCGTTGACCGGTGTGACTTTTCAGGTGACCGACGACAACTTTCCGGTACCGGATTCCGGCCATATTCCGGCCAAAAACCTAGTTTTCCGACGAGCATTTTTGGGACAGATTTTCTACACGGGCTCCTCTCACTTGTGGCCTTGGTGGACTTCTATCTAATGGACTTTGAAGACTTGGACCTAATTTTGGAGAAAAAGCTACAAAAAGAAAAGTTCTACTAACTTTTGGATATCACGTATCTTTCTACCGGAGTTTTGGAGGAGAGCGATTCTACTAGGGTTTGCTTTCGTTTATTTTTCATGTTCTTCATTTTATTTTTGATTATAATTATGATGAACTCAAAAGTTATGAGTAACTAAATACTTATTATTGGTTATGGGATATAAAGTGGATTTCACAAATAAGATTTGATTCAATGTATTAGTTTCGTCTCAATAATTTAGTGTTTATGATTCATGGTTCATATTGTTATATAATTGATTGTTTATTTGGTTAAGTCCGGAATCAATCCGATTTGCTTTCATTTCTAGAGCAATATTAGGGTTTTCAATACGAAAACGTTGTTTATCCCTGATTTTAAGTAAAGGAAATGTGGGTAGTGCTTGTAGTGATATATCCTACTAGTTACATATGAATCATAACTTGGGTTAAATCGATTTAGTGCTTTTACACATTTTGATTGTCTTGATTAGTCTTATTCCATAGTACTTATTGCTTTTAGGGAGTTAAATCTAATTGTGCTTTTACACTTTAGGTTGCTTTCTAGGAAGAAGTCACATATGCATCTTTTAATGTGGTTGTGATGAAATCAGGGAATTAGCGGAATATTCTTGCGATCAAGATATTCTAGGACTTTTAGTAAATGAGAGATTAAAAATCCAATTCTAGTCATTGTTGAGAATTCAAGTTTGTGAATGAAACTATCCCGTGACCAATACTTTCTCCTTATTGATTACTTTTATTTTTTACTTTGCTTCCAATTTATTTCTATTGCTTTGAAATATCAAAAGCCCCCATTTGGTTACTAAGAATCTGAAAATTTGCATAACAACAATAGCCTCTCTGTGGATACGAACTCTTTCTTATCGCATACTACTTTTATTTTAGTTAAGTAAGAAAGTGAAATTATATTTGTGTCGGCTGACAACCGACCAAACATTCAGTGGTTCAAGTTGTTTAGGTATCTTGTTGAGAATCTTTTTGATGTAAAAATTAAGCACTTTCAATGTGATGGAACACTTGAATTAACTAAAGATCCTTTCAGAGAGTTTATTTATTGACGTGGTATTGATTTGAGAATTTCATGCCCTTATTTAAATCAACAAAATGGATCTGCAGAAAGGAAGCACAGACACATTACAAAAGTTGGTAACATTCTGTCTTTTAATGCTTCAATGTCTAAAAGAAATTGGTTTGATTTTATTTTATTTTTGTTGTTGTTTTTATCATCGATGGACTTCCCACAAAGGTTTTAGATTATAAATCTCCTTATGAAACACTATATAATTTAACACCTGATTATTCTATTCTCAAAGTCTGTGGCTGCTTATGTTATCCAAATCTAGTGCTTTATAGAAAGGATAAAATTAATCCAAAATTTATAGCTTGTGTATTTCTTGGCTATAGTATACATCATAAAGGACATATGTGCATGAATTCGAAGACTTACAGGATTTATACTATCACCAATGTAGTGTTTGATGATACAAACTTTCTATTTGCTCTTGTTGTTCCTATATCATCTTCTCCTCCAGCAGTGTCAGTTCCAGCTGCTCCTCTACATTCAGTTATATCCCAGTCAACATCTTCTAAGGAGGTTCCTGCATCTGACACTACAACATTTAATTATGCCGAGCTTACTGTCGAATCTTCTACTTTATCATTTTTACCAGTTGTACCTGTTGAGTTTTTTACTAATACTTATAATGCTTCTTCAAGTGATACTTCTAATGCTTAATATAATTTACATATACTTATGGAATGCACACCAGATTTAAATTAGGTATTCATATACCTAAACATATTTCCAAATACTTTATAGCTAATAATGCTTTTAAACATCCAGGCCCCATTGCTCTTCTTAGTAAAGTTGTAGCTCCTTATGATCCGAAAACTTTCAAAGAGGCCACTAAAAATCTTGTTTGGGTTAAAGAAATGCATAATGAAGATGAAGCTTTACATAGTAATAACACTTTTATTCATGTTCCCTACCATCCCTCAATGAATGTTCTTGGTTCTAAATGGGTGTTTAAGACTAAACTCAATGCACATGGTTCTATTGAAAGACATAAAAATAGATTAGTAGTTAAGGGATATCATCAAGTTGATGAAATTTATTTTGAAAAAACCTTTAGCGCATTTTCAAGGCCACTACTACCAGATGTGTTCTCAGTCTTGTTTTATCTCATAACTGGTCTATTAGGAGGCTTGATGTAAGTAATACTTTCTTACATGGAAATGTGTTTGAGACTGTTTATATGGAGCAACCAGGGCCGGTTTTGAAGGGTGGCAGGGTGTGCTCCCACACAAGGTGTATCAGTTGGTTAAGGCGTACAATTTGGTTGAGTTATGCTTGGATTTTTTATGTAGTATTGGGCCAACTGGTACTTTTTTTTTTTTTGCTGGAATTGAACTAAAAAAGCCTATTTTGGATAAATGAACTTCTCTTAAAATTAACGAAAACCCTAGAAGGAAATCAGGCATCTCAAAACAACATCGCAAGTTCTAAAGTGAAAGAGTATTTGGTTGATGGCTATCTTCTTTAGTATGTTTTTGGATCCTCGAATTTCATTTTTGTTTCAATCTGTTAATCGACGTAATTTAGACCTCAAGTTTTGTTTTCACTTCCGATGAAAGTTCCCAACTTCCTAATACTTTTTACCATATGTTCTTCTTAACTTATGCGGCACAAATTACTTCGTTTTAACGCCATAAAGTAGATCTTATTTATGCGTGAAATATTTTTTTGATAAAAAGGCGTTTTGATCTCTTTCGTACGAAACTTCAGATACGTCCCTGGGAGCAACCACCTGGTTTTGTTAATCCTCAACATCCAAATCATGTCAGCTTACTTCAAAAATCTCTTCATGCCTCAAATAACCTCCTAGAGCCAGGTATGAGAGGTTCAACACTAATATTATTACTTATGGTTTATCAAATTCTGTATGTGATACTTGCATGTTTATCTATCAACAAGGTACAGATAGGATGATTCTCTCTGTGTATGTATATGATATCATTCTAGTGGGATCTTCATAAGGTTTACTCACTTCCTTTATTACTTCTATCAAGTCTGAGTTTGCCATGAAAGATTTAGGTCATTTACATTCTTTTTTAGGCATTGAAGCTACCTATGATTCGACTGCTCAGAAGCTACTTCTGGCTCAAAATAAGCAATACATGGAACTCTTGAAAATGTATGAAATTATGGGTTATAAGCCTTGTAAAACTACAGTAGCTCAGGGTCAAAGAACATCAGTCTGTGATGGAGAGGCTTTACCAGATGCTGCAATTTATAGGAGTTAAGCTGGTGGACTTCAATATTTGACTCTCACCAAACCTAACATTAGTTTTGCAGTTAACTATGTCATCCAATTTAAGCATTGGCCAACCGATATTCACCTTCAAGTGGCAGAGAGAATATTAATATATCTGAAGGGATCACTTGGTCAATGTATCACTCTCAGTTCTGGCAATTATACTGATTTACATGCTTTCTATGATAGTGATTGGGCGGGGTGTCCAGACACATGCAAATCTACTTTTGGTTACTGCATGTTGTTGGTGGAAATTTATTCTCTTGGTCATCTAAGAAACACCAAACTATTTCCTGATCATCTACTTAATCATAGTATCGTGGTCTTGCTAATGTTGCTGCTGAAATCTTATGACTCTCCAATCTGTTTGAAGAGATGTCAACGCACTTATCATATCCGCGTACATTATTCTATGATAATCTTGGCGCATGAAGTCTCACTGCCAATCCCAGTTTCCATGCTTGGATGAAGCACATTGAAGTGAACTATCACATGATCGGAGATATTGTTAGATTTGGTTTCCTGAAGGTCTGCTATGTTCATACTTCGAATCAGATAGCTGACTTGTTTACTAAAGGTTTGTCGAAGTCTCAATTTGGTGTCTTAACGGCTAAACTCATGCATGTTGTACAAACATCAGTTTGAGGGGAGAAAGTTAGATGATCTAGTGATGTATCTGCTGAGTAGGTAGTTGATAGCTAGTTACAGCTGTACGTATTATAAACAGTAGTTTTATCCATGTCTTTTTATAGAAGGTTATTCTCTCCATTACAACATTTGTTTCTCTTTCTGTTATCTGTAACTTGTCGTTGTCAATAGTCTGGTATAGAAATGACTTTATCCTGTATTTTCTTTTTACTCCCTCCGTTTCAAAAAAATAGGCTTGTTTCCTTATTTGGATGTTTCAAAAAAATAGGCTTGGTTCTTTATTTGGAAAATCAAATGTTAGTAGTTTACCAATTTATCCATTAAGAAATCACTTTTCTTTTTTCTTTTTTTTCTCTTAATACGAATAGGAGACCACTTCTCTCTCAATATTCTCTCTAATATCAAATCAATGGGGCCATGGATAAACTTGGAAAAACTATGAAAAAGTGGCTATAATGATTAGTTCTCTTAATCCTTATGCAAACCAAACAAGCCTATTTTAGAAACGGAAGGAGTAATCTTTACAATCAATACAAAATCTTTTCTTACACGGACCCTGCACCAAATTCCTAATGAATGGAAGATGGAAATTTTTAAAAAAATATACGTCACCAGACCAGAACTCTATGATTAGTATTTACCATTAGCATTAGAAAAATAATGAAGTTAAAGAAAAAATCCTACTCCTTACCTCAGTTATTCTAGGAATGAATAATTTTGAAAAGAATAAAACCGGCAAATGCAGTATTCCATCTGCCTAGATGGCTCTCTCTTCATCATCTTTGATGACCTATATCTCCCATTAGGGTTTTCTTATCTAATCACTCTGTGATTCTCTATCTTCTTTACTCCATATCCTTCTGTGTTTTTCATCCTCCCTTTTATTCTTTGATTTCTTCTATAATGGCATCCACTTCGAATACTAACCACAACCCTGATTTTGAAGATATCCTCAACCGTATGAACAACCTCTTAGAGGATCCTTACACACATAGTTACAATGATAATGATGATGTGCAAGATACCCACTCAGATGTTAACAAAAGTTTTCTCTTCAAGTTCAACTCCGGAAGAGAGTTTCATCTCAATACCCTGAATGAAGTCTTGGAAAAAGCATGGAGACCTTCAGGCTCTATTTCAATCACAGATCTTGGAAAGGGGTATTATAAAGAAAAATTTCAGTTCTTATGCGATATGGAAGAAACATTAAACGGTACCCCATGGTCAGTTAAAGAATATCTTATGCTAATGGAAAGATGTAAGGAAGATCTACTTATTGAAGAATATGATTTCAAATAAGTATATTTCTGGATACATGTTCATGGTCTTCCGTTGAGCATGATGAATCAAGAAAAAGTTTTTAATATTATCCAAAATATTGGCACTCCAGATCACATTGATCCTAAACTGGCAGCTAACTGGGGGAAATATGCAAAGGTTCGAGTTAGATTGGATATCACTAAACCGCTGCCTAAAGATATGGTCATCACTCTGAAGTCCAAAAAGAAAATCACTATCACTTTCAGGTATGAAAAACTCCCTCGTTTATGCTTCTATTGTGGGTACTTTGGACACATAATGAAGCAGTGCCTGCATATGTCAAGGAAAATATAAGAGATTCCAAATCTCAGTCCTAAAGAGTTTACTTGTAAGATGAATGATAAAGCTTATGCCAGATACAACGAGGAAATTAGAGCTTTCTTTAAGCCAAATGATCCAGGCATCATAAAACCAATTCAAGGTCTCTATCAAGTAAAGAGAATTCATTCTAATGCACAGGGGCCGTCCATCTCAGAAGATACTATCAACGGTGGCAAAACTAAAGCTTCTCAGATACAGGTTAATTTGGCAGCATTACGTGTATCTGACAATATCACTGGGGAAATAACTAACTCAGGCTTTTCTGAAAAGGGCACTCAATCTATGTCGCCTTCTGCAATATTAAGAAACATATGTAAATCCAGAGGCGATGATGCTGCGGTGGATAACAATAAGCAGGTGACGTGTTTTGCACAAGGAAGTGATAAACGCCATGTAAACTCTATGAGAAACACAAAAACAGATAACACGGGAATTTTCGTATGCAACAAGAGTACAACTGTTTTGACAGACGGTCACACTCAGCCACGTATACTAGATTCAAAGGAGGTGCCTGGTCAAAATAGCAGTAATGAAGAGAGATCACAAAAGACAACCACAGAAAGTGAAATACCAAGCAAAATCTCTGAAGGTAACTATTTTTCTGTGTTTTCACCTAATTTACCAGTCTCTGAAATCCATCAAAAAGCCCAGCCCATAAAAGAGTTAAATAGTCTGGTGATAAAATTCATTAACCTGAATATCCAAACTAACTCAACCCCTATCCCTATTTCAATTCCTATTATCATCCCTAGTTCGAAATTTACCCAGAAAGAGGAAACCCCAAAATTAAGTGATGAAGATGGACTATATTCTACATCTGTCTCCTCAATTGATTCCACAAAGAAGAAAAAGACTAAGATCTAGAAAAGATCAGCAAGGATTAGAGATCATAAAGAAGGCAATAGTGAGAAGAATGGAGAATTTTCAGTTGGGGTCAAAAGATCTGCGTGTCCAATGGAGATTGATATCCCGATCAAGAAGACTCAATCAATACATAATTATCAGAAGGGTGTGGTGGCTGCCCAAAATCAGCCACAAGGTCAATGTTATTTTCTCATGGAATTGTCTAGGATTTGGAAACATCTCGACGGTCCGTAATATCAAGGCGTTTCTCATGGATTGCAACCCCCAAATTGCTTTTCTTTCTGAAACTTTATTGAATAAGGTAAATTCAACTAAATTATTTTCTTCTCTAGATTTTGATAACTACAATTTTGTTCATGCTATTGGTAGAAGTGGAGGTTTAGTAATTCTGTGGAATGATACAATTAATATAGAAATTATCATCTCAACAAAAAATGTCATTCACTGCCGGATTCATATTTTGTTAGAACATGATTGGGATCTTTTCTGTGTTTATGTCCCCCCCATTAGTCAAAAAAGAAATGAGTTTTGGCGCAATTTTTCCTTCTTCACAGCTCAAATCCAAAACCCCTGGTGCATAGTGGGTGACCTAAATGCTATACGTTCTAGCTCAAAAAAGCATGGTGGTAGTCACACATTCAATTCAGCCAATAACGGGTTTAAAGACTTCATTCAAGACAGGAGCTTAATAGACATGGGTTATATCGGCCCTGCTTTTACTTGGTCAAATTGTGCTACTCAAACTGAGCCTATTTATGAGAGATTGGACAGAGCTTTGTGCACTTCATATTGGATTCTCATGTTTAAAGATAACGGGTTTCTTCATCTCCCTAGAATAAGTAGCGATCACGCCCCAATCCTTGTTAACACTCATAGAAGGAATAGCCGACAGAAAAAACACTCTAGCAAAGTTGAGTACTTCTGGATGGATCACCCAGAGTTTAAAGACGTTGTGATTGATGCCTGGTCTAATCAGAATGTGGGTGTAATTAGTAAATTGGATGTTGTTGGTAAATCTTTAAACAAATGGAACATGAAATCGTTTGGGAATATTTTTCAAGCACTGGAAGATACCAAGAATGACCTTCTCAATATTCAAAAAGAAGCCCACCTGAGAGATATTAGAGATGATGAGAAGAAGATGTGTGACAAGATTGAATCTCTCCACCAACTTCAAAATAAATATTACGAGCAAAGAAGTAAAGTGCAATGGATTCCTAATGTCGATAAAAACACCCACATCTTTCATCTTGTTGCCACTAAAAGGAGGAGGAAAAATCGAATCTCTGCTCTCAAGTTAACTGATGGAATTTGGGTCACTAATGCTGATGGTGTAGTAGCGAATTTGGTCGATTATTTCTCCAATCTATTTAAAAGAGATCCTAATGAAGACAACATAACCATCCAATTTCAAGCTCCAGTCAAGTTAGACTCTGCCAATAATGAACTGATTGATCAAATCCCCACCACTGAAGATATTTGGAAAGTGATGAAGAGTATGAAGAACATTAAATCTCCTGGACCTGATGGGATGCCGTCAGTCTTCTTTAAGCGGTGTTGGGATCATATTGGGGAGGAAGTTACTCAAACCATCAAAAGTTTTTTTGCTTCTGCTTCGCTACCTCCGGGGCTAAATCACACCAACATCAGCTTGATTCCAAAGGTAAAAAATCCTTATTTACCTTCGGATTTTAGACCCATAGCGCTTACTAATGTTATGTATAAAGTGATTACTAAAATTATTGCGCAAAGACTGAAAATTCATCTCAATAACTTAGTAGACACCGCACAATCAGCCTTTATACCTGGTAGGATGATTATTGATAACATAGTGTCAGTAAAAGAGATTTTACATACTATGTCTACTTCCTCATCAGTAATTGGTTCTTTTGCACTTAAAATTGACATTAGTAAGGCTTATGACAAGGTGAGTTGGAGATTCTTAAGTCACTGTTTGAGAGCTTTTGGTATTGTGGGCAAGTCACATGAACTTATTATGAAATGTGTCTCGACTGCATCTTTTTATCTTATTATTAATGGTCAAGCTGAAGGGTTCTTCACCAGCGAAAGAGATTTGCGCCAGGGGTACCCTTTATCTCGTATTTGTTCATTCTTTGCACTCAAGGATTGTCATGGCTTATGCGAACAATGGAGAATAATGCCCTCTACAATGGCGATAGGATATGTCGAAATGCACCTTCTGTATCTCACTTAATGTTTGATGACAACCTCATTCTCTTTGGAAATCTTGATGAACTGACTATTCACACATTACAAAGTATTCTTGGTACATATGCTTCTTAGTCAGGGCAATATACAAATATGCAGAAGTCGGCTATTCACTTCAGCAAAGGTGTACGACCCAACAGACGAGATGATGTTGCCAACAGGTTGTGTGTCAAGCAAATGCAGATTACTGATAAGTACCTCGGTCACCAACTTCTCATGTAATCTTATAGGATTGATTCTTATATATTTTTAAACGATAAATTTGATACTAAGATGGCAGGATGGAAGAGAACTCATTTGTCGTATGCTAGTAGAACAATTATGATTAAGCATGTCTTGGGTCTCATACCTCCGTAATATATGGCGACCTCCATTATTCCTAAGAAGGTTCTGAAAGATTAACCAGAACTATGCCCAACTTCTGGTGGGGGCATTCTTATGAGGTAAGAAAAACTCATTTCATTAGTTGGGAAACTTTTGAAAAATCGAAGGATCTAGGTGGGCTAGGAATCAAAACCTTATAACATTTAAATAGAGCCATGATAGCTAAACTTATTTGGAAACTCCTAGAAAATAATGTTTGCCTGTGGTGCCAGCTTATGAGAGAAAAATATCTTCAGAAAGACAGTTTTTGGAAGATAAAAAAAGCCAGCAAATGCTCTTCTACTTGGTCTGCCATGCTTGAGTGCAGGACTGATATGGAAGAAGGATGTTGTTGGGTTGTTGGTAATGGAGGGAAGATTAATATAAAGAATGATACTTGGATACCTAATCTCCATAATAAGAGACCTACTCTTAACTCTCAAGATGCAGATAGTCCAGTAATGGTAAGTGACCTCACTCTTCATAACCCCACCAGGTGGAACACCAATAAACTGCAACAATGGTTCCCCTCTCATGAAGATGAGAAAATCATGAACATACATCTACCCATCAACTTTGGAGAAGAAATAGAGGACAAGCTACTATGGATGCACCACCCTAATTGAGTCTTTTCGGCTAAATCCTTCATCAAGACACTTTGTGACAAAGCCCTTTCTTCATCTAATAATAGTAATGTTGAAGAATTTCCTTGGAAGAAGTTTTGGCAGGTGAAAGTCATCCCTCCTAACATCCACCTGTTGTATGGAGAATACTCAATAATGGCACCGCTGTGGGGAGTAGAATGATGAAGTACTGTAGAGAAGTTAATGCAGAATGTGCAATGGTACAATTGAAACCATGGAACACTTATTTCTTTATTGTCCTATCTCTCAAGCTCTTCTATTTGCTTCTCCTTTATCTCTTAGAATTGAAGAAAACTTAAACCTCCCAATTCATTACTTCATAAAGAGATAGTTATCATAAGGTGGAGAGTACCTCAAGCTAAAAATGAGAGTCTGCTTATTTTGGAGTATCTGGAAGACTAGGAACAATATTATTTTCAACAAGGGAATAGTGAGTATGCACAAAATGCTACAGGAGGCTTCTTATTGGTTTAACCGAGATATCAGTTATCAAGAGGCTAAGGTTGTCCCTACTGAGCAAGACCTTATCGATTCTGCAAAGACTGTTTGGTCCCCTCCTCCTCAGCCATATGTAAAAATCAACTTTGATGGTGCTGCATGAACAAAAGGTTTTGCATGTGCCGCAGTAGCAAGGAATCACCAGTCAGATTTTAATGGGTGTCAAACTAGAGCTTTAGAGTTCAGTACTGCAGTAGAAGCCGAGGCGTATGGTGCTCTTGTGGGAATCGAACTTGCTATCAGCAAGAATCTCAGCCATATAATCATTGAAGGTAACTCTCTTATAGTTATTCATTCTCTGAAATATAGAAATTATCATGTCCCTTGGCGTATTAAGAATACTATTGGAAGGATCAAGGACAAGCTAGACCAGTTTACCACTGTTGAGTTCAGTTTTATCAAAAAGGTATCCAATTTCATGGCTCACTCCTTAGCAGCTTATGCTGTTCAAAACCATTTGTCTACTCAGTGGTTACTCTCCCCTCCTTCGTGTATTACTCACTTTTTTAGTGAGTCTTCTTCTTCTTTGTAGGATTTGTTGGGTTTGTCTTTTGTTTTTCCCTGCAAAAAAAAAAGAAAAGTTATTCTAGGAATGGCGTTTTGTTCCATGCAAACAACAAGTTGGACTACCAGAAGAATAAGCCCACAAGAACCTTCTCCCCCCTTGTCGCATCTACTGAATCATTTTTTATTTTATTTTTTCTTGATGTCCAAGACTAGCGGTTCCTACTTCCTACATTACATCCAAACTCCTTAAATTGGAGTGAATTTCAGCAATTACAAGGTATATCTACTGAATCTTGACTTTGACTAATTGGAATATTTCCTCCCAAAATAAAAATGAAGTGTTCGTCAAGTGACTTTTTTTTTTTTTTTTGATGAAAAAAGTCATATATTAAAGACTAGAAAATGTAGTATAAAAGATTTACAATATCATTTTTATCAAAGGTGTTAGAATCAATGCTAGATTTATGAACTCTTTGGAATAGGTTTTCCGACATGTGCCGTAGTCTTTTAATCCTTGCCTCCTTAGCGATGTAGTCCGCTGCATTGTTCTTTTTTCTCTTTATATACGTCACTTTAGCTTGAGGTAGATCGCCCAATGACTTGAAGAATTGTTGGAAACCATCTTGCACCCAATCGACAATTAATCAAACCAAAGAAGAACTGGAAAGAGCTCATATGATGTGCATTTTACCAAACTCTAGACTCTCTTGTCATGTTCTTACTTGCGTTAACCAAAATGCGTGAATTGTACCCCAAAATTCTGTCAAAACCGATGTGTCTATACAAATGGATTGAGCTAACTTTCCCAAAATTAATCCGTTCCCATTCCTAATTACAACTCCACAATCCGCGAGCCCTGGATACTTACGAGATGGAGATATTAGTCTGTCATTGTCAAGTGTAGACTTATCGATAGGAAAATATTCTTTTACAAGAAACTGGTTGGGAGTCTAGCAACAAGTTGTGCTCCCACCCCCTTATGAATAGCAAATCATATCATGTGGAAAAGTAAACTACCAATTTTTCCGTTCATGGTATGGCTTGACAAACTGTTTTTAAGCCTCTTTAAAAGGACAACCGCATCATCATTTAGTTCGCCTAAGGTAGTGAAAGAAAAATTACAAAAACCATAACCATGAGCCAAACACATGTCTAAGTACTTCCTGCATTTTCGGGTAACCGCATTGGAGATGGCTTGACCAGGTATAAAAGTACGAACCACGCCACCATTAAAAGGTAAGACACCCGTAACATCGTAGCACACATCCTGACCGTTCTCCCAGTTGTGAACCAGAATGTCCGTCGGTCTTCGATCCCTGTCGTTATCTGATAAGAATCCCAATGCAGCTTCTTTCGTGGTATGAACTCCGGATTTAAAACATATATCCGCAAGCACATCTCAAACTAAATCATGCCGAAATTTTATCCCAATGTCTTTAGAACAATGCAATGCATGATCGCCAAAAGTATCCATCCCTTTTCCGCAACTAGGACAAGCACTATCTTCCTCAAAGAGTGGTATACCTAATCTGTGGCACAATACGGAAGCAAATTGTCTCGGTCCCATGGATTGGTTGATCCCACCAATGGGGATAGCCATCAAGTAGTCTTGTGCATGGTCTGATTTGTTACATTGCCACAACACCGTGTCTCTGTTAGTCATCTGAAATTTATCCGGCATTTCCTTCATTATGACATCAAAATAGGGCACTTCCAAGGTCTGCATGGGATGGGGGGCAGTGTCATCGATGTTGTAGTTTAAAGTAGATAATCCACATACCTGTAAGTAATCGTGCAGGGCATGTTGAGAGATGAAGTTTGTTTCTGAGACATTAGCTTTCCGTAGAATGGTACATTGCAACTATTGTGTTTGAATTTGTGATGCCAAGTAGCAGTAGTGGATTGTGTCAGTCATTGTATAGATGCTCAGACCACCGCATTTGATCGGCAGTATTGCAATACGCTGTTGCAGAAGACCGAACCCGGCACCATCAGTTGTGATGAGTTGTCTCAAGTATTGTAGGAGATGACTGTCAAATTGAGTTTTGGGTTGTTGTAGAGCTACCGGATCAGTAATGCACATTGTAAAGTATAATCTAGAAACCCCTGTACAGTTGCGCAATAGAAGTATCTCACTTTGAGGATCCTTTAGATTCCTGATTTCCATCATCAGGTCGATGGTTTTATTCACCCTGGACATTAACATTTCATTACATAATTGCATGTCCAAGATTACAGGGTCCCCTAGTATTTTGACACCAAGTGCCGGTCTGCTGATGTTTGTTGGAAAAATTCCATCAACAAAACTTCTTGGATCTATGGTGGGCCAAAATAGCTCCGTTTTGCTGACATTGATGTGTACCCCCCTGGTTTTACCATCACTTTGTATAATATGTAAAGCTTTGGATACTTCTAATGTGTCACTAATAATAGTTTCGTCATCTAAATACCATGCATGGAGATCCAGCGTGCAACTATTAGCTATTTTCTGAATAATGGATGCAATGCCAAAGCAAAAAGTAAAGGACCTAGTGGGTCTCCCTGTTGAACACCCTGAGTCGAAGATAGAATTTTGTCGTTATAGTATAGTCATGCCAGTGCAGCGTAGCAAAACTCCACCCACTTAGAGATAGAAAGACACCGGTTCCTCACCTCTCTAATGATGGTTGTCCTATCAACTAAATTAAAGGCATTGGAGAAATCAATCAATAACATCGAATTACCTTTTAGATGTCCTTTAGTCTTCAAAAGTCTGTTAACGGAGTGTAGAATGCCTTCACCTCCACAAACCATACCCACGCCAAATTGATAGTCTCCCAACCATTCTGTCATATCTTTACCCACCGAAGATGCAACTAATTTTGACACAAATCTCCTCCAAATAGTACCCACTGCAATGGGTCTTATGCCTCCACCCGGCTTTAACAAAGGTGTAATAGGTGCGCTAGCTATAAATTCACCCAAAGTTGCCGGGCACTGACCCAGAAGCCACAAATTCACAATTACATTGATGGACTGTAGAAGATCTTCTGCGACCGCTACTGCCGGACCACTCATGGCATCCAAGAGATGTTGTGCGCGCAACCCATCTCTTCCACAAGACGTACCCCTAGGGAAGGTGTTCAAGGCATGTAAAACTGCATTTGTTCTCACTGATGTTGCATCCACTTGAATAGGTTCTGGTGGTATGATGGGAGGAGGTGCATATGGGTGTTTCTTCTCAAGTTCCACTAAAGTATCTACATTCCTCGGTGCCAAGACATTAGACGAGATGACCCTAATTGCAGCATTATAGTGCCCCTGACTCAGCTTATTTCTACATGCCTAAAGGTTTATTGCATCTTCCGTTTTTTTATTGCACCGGTTGCCCTGCTGTTTAGAATTGGAGACCCCCAACAACTTTTCAGCCAAAAGTATACAACCATTAGGTTCATGCCACGTTAACAGTGCTTGGTTTATGGAAGCTATCTGTAACCTCTTCCTAGTGCCGGATCTTTCCTCCAAGGTAGATTTAGGGGTATATAGATTCAGGGTGCAGGTCTGCAATAAGATTAATTGTATCCAAGCCGCCATGTCCCTTGGATTTTGTATCACCTTGTCAATTGCAAACTTCAGAGCGCGGGAAAATTTCAATCCGCAGTTATGAGGAATGCACGAAACAGTTTGGATTTGTTTAAGAAAAATCCGGTTTAGAAGATCTGGCGAAAGGCCAGTAGATGTGTCATTCCCCACTTCCATTGATTCAGCTACAGGGGCACTTAGTTGTGGATTGTTAATGCCATGAATGAGAAAATCAGAACCTCTTCCGTTGCATGGACCTGCTGTGATATCACCTGGATGGAGACGGCAAGCTCTGCTCCAAGCATGAAGGTGCATACATTGAGTGCACAGCCACATTTTCATATTGTTTAGCTCCTTCTCCCAAGTGTCAAAAACACCCACAATACCGTGTAATCTTTCTCTACAAATAACCTTAGCCTCTTCTGTAGCACAATGTTTATCATGTAGATGTTTTCATAGAGAGTTCTTTGCAAAACCCCTTCCATGCCCATTATCAATATACCCGTCAAAGTCCTTGAATGGGCAATGGAAAATTTTATCTTTGTAGGATGTTGACGATGAGTTATGTGATGATGGAGAGGATTCATTGTGTGTGTGTTGTATGTTTATATCCCCATCTGCGGCCGCGTGAATCCTTGTATCCGTGTATGATGAAGAACGAGGGCTAGGCATATTTGCTGAATGTGTATTTTGCCCACTGATGCTAAAAAATAAAGGCTTGTAGTTGAGTAAATCCGTCGAATAGCTGATAGGTATTTTGCCAACCGTTGAGAACCACACTCAGAAAACCGAAATGGTACCCCGCTACTTGTCTCAGAAAATCCAGCTACTCAGTGCTTAAAGAAGCCACTAACGCTGGTAGCAAGAAACACTTTGTAAATTGTGTCAAGAAATCGTCGGAATTCCACTTTCTAAACCCAACTGACGTTAACAAAAGATTTCAGGTAACACACTCACTGCAAACCCAATAATGTTACTAGAATCTTGGTAGCAAGAACCACGATACCAAACGAATCACTCTCACTAGAATCACGGCCAACGAATCAATGAAACCAGAATCACACTTCAGAATCCAGGTAACCAGAATCAACGAAGAAACAATGCTACAGGCACATTATAATAGCAGAGGAGAGGACCTCACTTAACAGAGAAGATGGAGATGAAAATAGTTTCCCAGGAACATTATAATAGCAGAGATGTAAGTCTCTGAGACAACTTGTAGAAGATGAGAGAATCCGGATCTCACATATTGCTTGGTAACATGTTTTAAAATTGTGTTATCAGAGCAAGTCTTATGGTGGAATCCATGCTATTCCAAGTGTGGAAAATTCATGGAATGTCAAGTCTAATGGCTTCCAAGTTGGTGTTTTCCACACAAAATCCAATCAAGGTTCCATGGTTTGGTGGAAAGTTCCGTGGAATCCAGCAAAAACGCGAATAAGAATAGCGTTGAATGCCAATAACAATAGCGCGGTAGAGGACAAGAAACGCCAATATGAATGGCGCTCAACGCTAATCAAAATAGCGTAAGTCAAGCGCTATTAATATTGGCGTTGAGCGCCATTCATATTGGCTTTTCTGGGGCGCTAATAAGATTGGCGTTAAGCGCCATTAACATTAGCGTTTTACGCTATTAACAATTGAGTTTCTATTTATTTATTTATTTTTCTTACACCATTCTCACATCACTCCTGTTTCTTCACTAAAATGAAAATAAAAAAACTTTAAAAATACAAAACAAAATTTATAAAATTTGAAATTAAAACAGGATTTAAATTAGCTAATTTTCATTTCATAGATTAAGTTACATGAATTAAAAAAAATTAAAAGCAACACTACATGGGTTGAAATAACTAATATTTAGAATTTAACATGATCCGATTTTCATTGTCAAGCTTCATCATCGGTAAGATCACAATATTTAATTTCCGAAAGCGGGATGGCTCTTAAGAATTTGGTACACATGGTCAAATGCAAAATCTTTGTTGTTTTGTTGAGAATATAGAGTTTTAGCATGTGCCTCCTACAAAATAAATAAACATAATCTCATTTAGAAAATTCAAAATATGTAGATAATTGAAAATAAGAGGTTTCATTGAATAATACTTACAACTTCTTCTAACGTCCATCCTCCTCCGGGCATATTTGCATAAATTGATTGTATGAAACCCATGTAAACTTTGGTTTGCTTTTTCATCAAAGACCACCTATTTTGAATACTTTGTCTTGTTCTTCCATTTTCATTACCACCCGCTTCTTCTACAAAGGCTTGAAGCACCCTTTCCCAGTAAATGTGGACTCCTTGATTTTGTTCAACAATCGGTTGGAGACTAATTCTCATCCAAGCTTTGGTGATTGCAACATCTTCATTTGCAGTGTATGCCATACTTGCACCTGATTGAAAGAAGATTTGGAATTAAAAATATAAAATCAGGAGAGATGGGTTGGTTTTGATTTGGGTTGAGGAAGCCAATTTATAGACAAATTTCAATTTTGAAAATCTGACCGTTGAAACGCTATTAAGAATAGCGTTAAGCGTTGTTATTATTGGCGCCTTTTTATGAGCCGTTGATTAGAAGGATCCGTTGGGAATCCAATGGTGAAAAATAAAACACAATTGATATTAGCATTAAGCGCCATTCTTATTTGCGCCAAACGCCAATCTTAATTGCGCTAATCAGAAAAAACATCCAGAACCCTTCTCCCATTTGTTTTTTTTTCTAATCTCCTATTTTTTCCTCTTGAATGAAATTGAAGAAGATAAAATTGAACTAAATCAAATCAAAAAGAAGATAAAATTGAATGAAATTGAAACTTGATTGATACTAAATACTTCAGCTACATTGATTCCACTACATCAAATTGAAAAAAAAGAAAGAAAAAAACATAATTGAAGCTACATAGTTCCATAAGCTACATGGTTTCATATATTGAAATGACGAACATTGCTAGTGTTAGGATAATAACCAAGTGTTCTAGGAGGATAACCATGTTTTTCCAAAATCTTATTTTGTTTATCCAACATAAATTGCTGCTTCCATTCCGGCAAGGTCTCAACCACCACATCCAATACTCGTCCTTTACAAAATTTAACATAGCAAACTTTTGTGCTACATCTTTCCATTGCTCCTGAAAAGAAACACCAACATAGAAAATATACTCAAATACTTTTAATGTGTAAATAAAATCATAATTGAAGGAGTCAAAACCAAAAATTACTAACCCTTGTTCCCCAATTAACATCATACGTAAATGGAGGAGGATCGGGTGCTTGCAAATGCACTTCAACACGGTTGCCTTCACTGTCTGAACGTATGGTACAGAAAGAAACTCTTGGAAATTCATGTGAAGCTTGTGAGACGTTGTCATACTTATACCGTGATGGATGTATTGGGGGGACCTGATTCACCAGAAATGTCGGATCTTGAGTACTTGTAGCTCCAACTTCGTCTCTGTTTTCTTGACGATATATTTCTGGGAGAAAAAATCTAATAGATTGTTGCTTCCACCACCACACATACATGCTCTCATCAACATGCTTATAGTCTCGTCCTTCAACCACATCAATAGGATCATGGGGGGCAGCAAGGTCTTCCAAACGTTCACGTGGACTTCTTGGAATTGTTATGAATCCCCTTGTTTGCCTTAAAAACCGTTCACCAAGATACATGATACTAGTAGCGCTTTCCGGATTATATAAAGCCACTCTTTGATTGGAGATTTCACGAGCATGCGCTATATCAGGATGATCTCGATGCATACTAGTAGACCATGGTTTCCATTGCGTTCCAACAATTGTCCTCAACTCAATTTGTTGGCGAGCTGTATGAAGAGAGTGTTTGGAAGTACCCCTTTGCAACTTCACTAGACTATCTTTCTTGAATATCATAATTGCAGGCCATACATCAGTCGCTACATCTTCTTTGAGAAAAGGCGTCAAAGTACGAAAATATATGTAAAACCAATATTCTAAAACCATCGCCATTCCACACATGTTTTTTCCACCCCTAACAACATGATTCATGGTACTATACAAGTGACTAAAACAAGCCGAACCCCAATCATAATTAATCTCATTCAAATTACGCAAGGAAATGATCCAACCTTTGCTTGCTCGTGTAGTGGAACATGCCAATAAAACCTTTGAAATCACCCATAATAAGAAGTATCGAGTCACAATCTCCCAATTTTCATCATTAATTGGATTTTTCTTGATATAGGTTGCGAGGAAACTAATAGGAAAATCAGGTGAGTGCTTGTTGTAGTGTGCAATCCCATGCAAAGGTCCAAAGTAGGTATTCTCTAGCTGCTGATTTTCTCTATTTTTCCATTTACTTGTATTGGCGTGTTCCAATCTTCTACGACCATTTCCAATAGGAATTCCGGTTAAGTGAACAAAGTCTAAAGGAGTGAAACCAATTTCGAAGTTTGGGAAATGAAACGAATTGGTACTATACCACCACCTCTCAATGATTGCATAAGCTAGTTGCTGATCAACTCTCTTAATTCTAATTTCAAAAAATCTAGCAAGGCCGGAATTTTGAAGAACAAGACTAGCATTTTCAGGAACCACCACACGACCATGTAAATCCTCAAGGTCTTCTAGATTACTTCTAAATGTGATATCATGTTGTGTATCAAATGGGTCTATACTTGTAGATACATGTTTGTCATCCGATTCTTTTGAACTCAACATCATATACACATCCATAATCTATACAAAATCATCAAATAAAAACAACATAGTCACACAATGCACTAAAATTGTTTACATAAACTAAAACATGTATCAGGAAACACATACCACATTAAAATACAAGCAACAAAGTATATCCCACAAACATATCTCATGACTAAAACCCTAAATTACACAATGTTCATCATCTAAACCCTAAATTACATGTCAAATTCGTCATTGTTAGAATCAAAATTGTTATCATTCATCATATCAAGCATACAATCAACAATCATATCTTCTAAACCCTAAATTTTCATCAAATCATAATATAAACTCAAAATTACAATTCAACTAACCTTTCTTTGGACTCTCAATCAAATTGAGAAATTGAAGTATGCTTAGATTCCTTATATTGCAATGAACAAACCCTTTGAACCAATTTGACTGATTTGAACCATCATCCAAGAACTCAACAAGGGGGTTTTTATGTTTTCGTTTTTCTTTTTTTCGAGTGTAGAAGCTGTGAACTTGGGAAGAGAAGAAGGGTCGATAGTCTTCTGATAGAATGAATTAAAAAGCGCTATTAATAATGGCGTTCAGCGCTATTAACAATAGCGTCGAGCGCTAATAAGAATAGCGTTTTTACAACGCTATTAACATTAGCGTTTTGCGCCAATAACAATAGCGTTTTGACCATTGACTTGAGTCAAGCGCTATTCTTAATAACGTTTTTTAGCGCTATTATTATTAGCGTCTTACGCAATTCTTATTAGCGTTTTCTGTGTTCCACCATTAGACTTGCGCTTCCATCCACAGTTCCAAATGATGAGGTAGCGTGGAAGATGGAAGATGCATAGATTCCACCATAAGACTTGCTCTCAAGACAAATCCAATGTTGTCGAATACTACTAGAAGACTGGTACTATCCAAGTGAACCTGTATGTAATATAGACAGAAAACGTGGAAAACATTGGAATTCAAGAGGATGCACAGAAAGCTGATGGAACCATATTGTTTGTAAACTAGAAGAAAAACAAAAGTAAATTGATGGTACAATCAAACAAAATGTTTGGAAGACTAAAAGAAAAACACAAGTAATCTTGAGTTACCCTGTTTAATACTGTTCTAGTATACTGCAACCGAATATATATCAACATTACAAACTATTATAACTACACATCTTTAGTGGAGAAGCTCCAAAAACAGGTGACATTTTTCAACCAGAAGAATATGAAAAGTTCATACTACTCCAAAGGTAGCTGGATTCCATATTTTCATCATTCAGGCTATCTCATGAAGCTATCTCATGAACCAGAAATTTGGAGTTCCTGAACAATAATACCGCCAAAAAGAATAAAGAATCGTTCATTAACAAAAAAAGGGGAGCCCATTCCAGTCATTGCTGCATCGACATGAGAACCACAAAACCTAAAACGACTGCCCAAATGCTTTTTACTGAACTGATTATAGAAGCACTGGATGGAAGTACTGAAGGAAGAGAACATTCCTCCCCATTGAAGAAGACCTTTGTCGGAAATCCATCGCCTGCAACTATGTCTAATCCAGGAGTCTTCTTCTTAGAAAATGAAATAACAGATTGTTGTTTCCCTGGAACCCGGGGATCTTTTTCTGGTTTTGCTCCATCTACTTCTCCTACGAGGTAATTCAGACCTGGAAGACCCTGCATGAAGATGGTGTTCTCAGAGCCATTAAGTGCAGTGCCGTTGAAGGAATATGTTTTCTCGAACCCAGGAACAGCCTTCCTAAATTGCATTGCAGCAAACCAATCTGCAAAATTAGTTTCGCCCCAGTTAAAGAGAGTGATCCTTGCACTCCAACCTTTTGCGTAATCTGAGTTCACGTGCCAATTAATGCTGACTCCACAATTATCTGGACATGGTGCAGGTTCTGAGATCGGCAAGTGTTTAATTGCAGCCCAGGCTCTGGCCTTTAGAGTCCGGTTGTCAAATGGAACCAAAAGAGCATCTGATGGAAGAAGACGAGCTGGTGCAGTGGTACTACAGGTACTGCTTGGGTTCTTAGGGCAACCACAAGCACATGTCTTGCACGGAATGACAGATTCGTTATAAAACGCTGAGAATGAGACACAACATTTGGGACTTGCATCCTTTGGTTGTGTAATGTTGCACACAACTTGCCAACTCGAAACTGCAGTCTTATTAATCGGTAACCCACTTGAATCTGGGAATAAACTTGGACTAACATGAATTGGTGACCCACACTTGAAATCTGGATTGAGTGTGCCATTTATCTGAAAGTTCTGTGGTGGAACAAGATCCGTCTTGTTGAGATATGGTGGCATCTTTTTAACTTGTAACTGGAAGACGGAAGTTGACCTGCTTGGATCCATAGAAGGAGGTAAGATTGTTCCATTTCTGCAACAAAATGGTATCATTCCTAGAGCTGTATCATTTGTTTTCTCAAGAGGTAGATCAACAATAGTCGGATTTTTTTGGCAATTCAAAACATTAGCGAAATCCATATCCTTGTAGTAAATCCCCTGAGGTCCAAACGTGCAATCTCTCGAATCCACAATCGACGGATATGCTCCCCTCATGGTGTTAATGAACTCCTGCCTCATCCACGTCCAACTCAATCTCCAGTAATCTAATCGCCCAAGTGGATTATAATTCGATATGGAAACTTGAGCATAATATTCGGAATCATACGATCTCAGAATATCATACATGATCACCAAATCACCTTTTTTACGAAGTTCATACTCTTCCGTTGTAACATTTGCAACGAAATTTGGGTCTTTCACACAACAAACGTACATTGAACTGTTCCCTGCAGAAGTCATTCACAATGAATGAATAACAAACATTCAATTTTAAGAAGCACTTGATTTCTTACAGAAAAGAGAGACTGCGAAACACATCATATCAATTAAAGTACAAAATTCAATATCAAGAAACACTTGACTTAAATATTTAATCTGTTCAATAACCATAAGCCCATATGCCTCTTCAACAGAGTTATACTGATACCAACACCCTAAGCTCGAAACTCAGTCAGCCTAATTCCTACCACCAAAACAAAATGAAATAACCATAACCCACAGCAATAACACAGAGAAAACAAACCCTAAATAGTAAATTCACATAACACATGATACTATCAATTTCAAACACAAAAATCTAAGCAATTCACTAACAGAAATCAATTCTAAATCAATAAGTAGAAGAAAAAAGAGATAGAATTAAGGTTATTACCTTGCATTTTAGGGGAAGGACAAGCAAATCCATCATTAACAAGAGAAATATTCTTAGGCATAGGTACAAGAGGACGTTTGACACCAAATACAGTACCAACTAAATCAATCTTAGCTTCCATTTGTGGCAAATCACCAGCAGTTTCAATAGCAGTCATCAAATCCGTACTAGGAAAGCCAGCAAAAACAGCACCACCTTCAAGACTAGTAGTAGTATTAGCAGGGAAAGGAGTACCATCTGCTAATACAGCATTAGTAGCTGAAACTATATACTCCTCATGCTGAAACCCTATAAACAACCTCCAAGATTTCAATTCATCCAAGCCGTTATTCAAAATCCTTGCAGTCGATTCAAATCTGTAAGGCTGGTCCGATGGATCAGTTGTGTTGGGAGTTAATTGTCTTGCTTTTGTGTGAGTGTACGACAGAAATACTCCATTACAAGTATCTGAAATTGGCGGTGGTGGTGGTGGTGCTAGTGGTGGAGCTGGTGGTGTTGTCGCTGCTGGTGGTGTTGTTGCTGCTGGTGGTGTAGTTGCTGCTGGTGGTGTTTGTGAGATTGAGATTGGGACAAGCGAATATAGGACATTCAAAATCAATAATATGTGAATCAAACTCATGATTTTGAGTTAGGGTTCAGCGAATGGAGATCTGATTGTGATTCTGAACTTGAGAGAAGAAACTGAGATAGAGAGATGAGTTTTATGAAGAATGATGTGGAGAGACGCGTACAGCGAATGGAGGGTACAGCTTAGGAAAAGCTGTGAGATTTGAATTTGAAATGAAAAAGAAAAAGAAAAAAAAAGGTGGTGCCGGCTTTGTTTGAGTCGTTCAGCACTACTACGACATTATTACTTGAGACTTGGAAAGACTGTTTTCTTTTTCTGTTCTGTCTGAATGGAATTATCGTGTTTGCTACCGGTTTTTCCGGTTCTAGGTCAAATTTTTGATCGTTTTTACTACTACCATTTATTTTATTATGATTATTTTAATTTGTTGAATTGATCAATGATTTGTTTGGAGTTGCATATGATTTTATTCCTTGGGTGTTTTGCTTGAGACAGCATTTCAAGAATGTGATGTCAACAACAATACCACACGCTATCAACCAAGTCGTTTGCATGCCTAAACAAAAAAGAGAAGAAGTCGTTTGGGATGATTGATTGATTGTAACTTCCCTGTGTTGGTTGGTGCAAACGGTTCCAACTTAAACGGGAGACCCCAAATAATAAACAAGCAAAATCTAAGATAAAAAGAAAAAAAAGGTGTTTTGCAGGATGTTCATTCTCCTGATTGGTTTCACAAACTCATCACACCTTTAATTAGTGTTGAAAAAAGAGTCTTTTTCCAGCCGAGTTGACTATTTTGAAAAAACAGTCATATTTTTGTCCTAAATACCCCTCTTTAGTTGTAATGGTGAAGGTGATGAAGTGGTAGTGGCGACGGTGGCTATTCCCAAGAAAGGAAGTGGTGAACCCTTCTAGAGAATGTGATGTAACGATCCCAAATGCGAGCTGAAGTTCTGGTGCCTATAACGATCCTAAATGAGTTCATCGGAAAACAAGAGCATCAACAACAACAGAAACAACAACAACAACAGCAACAACCACCACCACCTTCAACATCCATTAATGGAGTTAATCAACAATAACACCACCTTCATCATCCATTAATGGAGTTACAAAGTAAATAAATTTTCAGGGATAACCAGGTAATTCCCCCAATAACTTGACTCTGATTTGTGGGACAAGATGTCAATAGCTCTGAAACAAACGGTGCAGTGATCATTTTGAAAAATGATTGTAACAACGTAATAGCTTTGTGATCATGACTGTGACTGTTTCTGATAATACTCAAAAAACAAAAAACTCTAGGTTGCACAAGATCAATACTAGAGAATAAAAAACTTGAGAGACCGATTATTGAATTCAAGAAATAACTAACATTCAAGTATGCTAAGATCTTTATGATCTTCCGTCAGACCTTTAGACGTATCTTGACCTTTTTTTTTAAAGAAAGGAAATCCAACCTCATCATAGAGCCAAATGGAGTGATGTTTATCCCAGGAATCATCTTAGGATCACTAAACAATCTTCGTAGACTTTTCGTTTTTGAATTCAAAGTTATGTTAGGAAAAAAAAAATGTAGCTTGAGCTCATACCATTGTTCGATCGTAGAATAGGTGCGGACAATTATGGCTTTGAAATACTTATCTTGGAATCGCTAGTAACTCCCTGTGAAATGGCAACATCTTCTTCTTCGAGACTCTGAAATATTTTTGGATTGCGACTCGAATAAGCTTCATTGGGGCATACAAAGAGGAATTTTCTTCTACCATATTTGAGTGATAACCTTTCTCATCCTCGACAACCACTTTAATACCTTATTCGATCTCTGGCGCGGAAGAATTTCTTTGTTTTTCTTTGACTTCCATCTCTTTTTATTGATAAATTTGTTAGATGTTGATGATTCATCACTCTTAACAATTAAATCCAATATTTAAGATCCGCAGTCATGTATTAAGTGTCCTATAATTTTGAATGAGAGCAAAACTATGAGACCTTGTTTGCCAGAACCTCGTTATTCTCTTCTCCATCTTCCGTCTAAACATGATATGGGATATTCATAACAAAATTCACTTCTACCAACACACTAGCAATTAAACCAAAGTCCATAGAAGGAGTGTTGTGATCTATCTGAAAAATAGTTTTGAAATCCTTAGCCATCGCCAAAATACTTTCCTTCGTCCGATATTTTAAGCTTAGGCCATGGAATTTAATCCACACCTTGGCAAGAAAAGTTCTCTAATTATATGGGTTTAATTATGGCTCCCAATCTCTAACTTGAATATATTGATCTACAAGCTTCCAAGATCCCCGTGAACTGATAGACACATATTTGTGTCTTACTTAATCCTGATAGTATATATTGTTGGTGCTAATTTTTGTACTAATTTGGGTAATTATTTTGTTTTTTGTAGGTAAACGAATAAAATGGGCTCTGGCGAGAAAAACAGCTAAAATTGGGCTTACATGCAGAGAATATGAGTTATTGGATACCTTGAAGAAAATTGACCCAAACTTGAATGTCGACATCACTTACTCGTAATATTTCTTACTTAAAATGAAAGTGAAAAAATGTTAAATGCCAACTTCATTCACAAAGATGCTCGAATAGGACACATGCACATGCGTCACAGAATTATGGAAGTTTGAAATACAAAATAGGAAAGAGGATTAATTAAACATAAAGAGAATAAAACAGAATTTTCGTGGGTCCCGCGAAAATATTATTTCTTTCCTTTAGAGGTCAATGTCCATGCATGTGACATTACGAGCCATAGAAACAAAATAAGTGAGAATATTTTGTGGAGTAAAATCAAATATATTATGTGTGGCACAAATGACGTGGCATGTTATTATTGGTGACTTTGTTACTACTTGTCACATGGAAAAATTCTATTGGGTTGATGATGTAATAATGGGAATTAAAATGGAAGTTAGGATTCTTCACCACTGTTTATAGGTGAAAATAGTTTCTGTTGATTTTGGTAATTTCGAGTGTGTACGGGTGAGAAAAAATTTAAACCCTAAACAATGTACTGCAAGGGAGTACTTTAATTCGAGAGATCAATCTATACAAGTCCAGCCTAAACCAAGAAATGGTCGTTCCGGACTTGCTTCGGTCACAAAGTGGAGGAGAATGGGTTGGTTTTGGGGATGGAAGCAAGGAAAGTGGTGAGACCAGAATAGTTGATTCTGGAAGAGTAGTTGGGTTACTACGACTTGTTCTCAGAAAAGAGAGGGCTCACGAGGGGAGATATCAAGTAAGTATTTCTGAGTGTTATATCTCTCGTGTAAACTTGTTGTCCAAATGGAAATAGGTACGACCTATTTATACAAGTCAAAGTAGAAACCATACCCTGGTATCATTAAGGAGTGGGGAAGTAAATAGGAGGAGGTGGTAACCGTATGCATGGACTTGATTTTCCATAAAGTGGTTAACGCATGAAACTGTTAACGTTATGGAATTGATGTTCCATAAAGTTGTTAACGCACAGCTTTATGTCCCATGAACGTTTCCCACATAACTTCCCGTATTTACTAGGCGCCTCACCCTTATGACACTTCCTTATGAAGGGCGTAGTGTACGCCGCACGCTGTAGACCGCCAAAACAATACCCAAAGAGGATCCCCCAGTTTGTGTTGATGTCTCGAATGTTTTTGGAAAACATGTAACACGTTATTATGGCTTGGAAAGTTGAGCTCGGGGAACTTGTTAGAATGGTGAACTTCGACGGTCGAGATTTTGCATCTTGAGAGGAGGGGAAACCGTTGATCGTTGTACGCCTTCGTTTTGGTAGCCGCATAGTGAGGGCTAACAGGGTGGCACGGCTAGGGTGTGTTTAGACTTGGCATGAGGGGCCAAGGGTTTGACATTGGCGTATGGCACGGATAGGGCCAAGGCAAGGGTGCTTGGCTTGGTATGACGTGACTAGCATGGCTAGGGCCAAGGAAAAGTACGTTTGGCATGTCGCGGTTTACATGTCTAGGTTTGGTTTGGCTTGGCATGTGGGGCCAAGGGTTCTCCATGGGAATATGGCATGACTAGCTTGTGCTAGGTGCGGTTTTGGCTTGGCATGTGGGGCCAAGGGGTAGCCATGGGCGCATGGCGTGACTAGATTGGGCTAGGTGCAATTTTGGATTGGCATGTGGGGCCAAGGGGTATCCATGGGCGCATGGCGTGACTAGCTTGGGCTAGGTGCATGACCAAGCTAGGGTTTTGGGCCAAAGGTTGTGGGGGGCCTTAGACGGCCATGATTTTCTCCTGGGATTGAAGGGAAACCGTTGATTGTTGCACGCCTTCACTTTGGTAGCCGCGTGGGGAAGGCCAGCATGGTGGCGCGGTATGAAGGGCCATGGAGAGACGCGTTTGGCATGGCGCGATCGGCATGGATAGCTTGGTATAGGTGCATGACCAAGCTAGGGTTTTGTGACAAAGGTCGTGAGGGGACCTTAGGTCATCCGTTGATTATTGTACGCCTTCACTTTGGTAGCCGCGTGGGGAAGGCCAGCATGGTGGCGCGGCATGAGGGGCCATGGCGAGACGTGTTTGGCATGGCGCGGTCGGCGTGGATGGAATGATTTTCCATTGGCACGGAGGTGCGGCTAGCATGGTTGGCATGATTTTGCACGGTCGGTGTGGCTGGCATGATTTTCTATTGGCACAGAGGTGCGGCTAGCATGGTTGGCATGCTTTGGCACGGTTGGTGTGGCTGGCATGATTTTCCATTGGCACGGAGGTGCGGCTAGCATGGTTGGCATGCTTTGGCGCGGTTGGTGTGGCTTGCATGATTTTCCATTGGCACAGAGGTGCGGCTAGCATGGTTGGCATGCCTTGGCGCGGTCGGTGTGGCTGGCATGATTTGCCATTGGCACACGTGGGAATTAGGGTTTGGCTCGTCGTAACCCTAATTTGAAAAATATACCCCGGTAATTATTTTGGAGACACATTAAAGGTTCCAGTAAATGTGCCTAGTAAATGCTTGTTGCTTTAAATGTTGTGACATTACTGTCTTCTAGGGTTTAGTGTTTTTACGATTTTAACCCTAATCTAAAAACCACCATCAACATTAAGTCCCCTGCTTATCTTGGAACAGGTGCCTTGTTACGAGGTAAACATATGATGGTGACAGACAAGGACGGAATCGAGGTGTAAATCATTGCAAAGATGGTCATGAGAATCCTACTAACCTTTTTGAGTGGTAAAGAGAGTTTTGGCTTCCCGTGTTGGCGGCCCTGCGTAAGTTATACTGGGAATGCAGACCCTGGAGTGGTGAGGCGAAAGTTACCGGCTTGGTCTGGTCGTACATCTCCAAGGCAAAGGGGGCGCGGTCTTGGGAGGCGACGCAAGTGGACAGCTTGGCTCGAGGGGCCAATGGGCGGCATGGTCCTGGCCGCGGAAATGGCATACATGAGCGATTAAGCGTGGTGGGTCCGTGATGATGGAGAGAGGTCTTGGCTAGGGTCGCAACGATGGCATGCATGGGCGGCTAGGCGCGGTGGGGACGCGATGATGGAGCGAGGGCTTGTCTAAGGCCACGACAATGGCATACATGGGCGGCTAGGCGTGGTGGGGCAGTGGTATGGTGTGATGGCTTGGATTGTCTAAGGCCACGACAATGGCATACATGGGCGGCTAGGCGCAGTGGGGCCGTGGTATGGTGTGATGGGGCCATGATGTGGCATGAGTGGTCTTGGACGTTGAAATTGGTCTTTGCGGGACCGGTTTCATCTTTTCCCTTCTTGGCTCAAAATAGGAAATCCTTTCTTTGTTCAAACTCCCATGTACCATGTGTATATAAAAGGAGGTCCGGCTTCTATTTTATTTCACGCCTACTTATTCCTCCCAGCCGTGTGATAATAGTAAAGCAGAGCGGAAGAGTGAATCCCATGTACGCCTTCCAATACTTCTCTTTAACTCGTTTTTTTTTTTTGCTGGTGTAAACCCTATCTGTAGGCGTACCTTTTCATGACCTTGTAGAGATGTTTCCGTGGATTTTAGGTATTTTTTTTCCTAGATTGTCGTAACACTTAATCATGGATACCACATTAATGTTGACCGCCCCTACTCACTGTGCAAGGTAGGCACGTGATAGTAATAGCCCTGTCCTCTCACGAAAGCCTAGCTTTTTAGGGTTTGCTCCTCGTTTTGGTGTGGCCGTGTGTATGGTTTCCCTGGTGGGTCACTCCTCCTCGGTTGGACAGGAATCTATGCCATAGGGTATGGCCTTGAAACAAATTGGCTTGCGTCTTGGGAAAAATATCTTCCGTGCATTTTCTGTAATAATTTATCCTCGTATTGTTTCGTTGTAGTTGTTTGGAAAGCGGAAGTACTGTGAGAGAATCTTTGTTATGACGCCGCTTGAGAAAAAATCTGCCATACCGACAGATGTTGGTAACTCCAAGCCAAACGTGGCTGATGAATTCTTCATGATAATTTCTTCTAGGAGAAGTCCTCTTAAGCATGTGCCGCTACTTCTGACAGGCTCGGAGAGTGAGGGAGGGGATTGGTCATCTCCTCCCGGAAATGTGATACGGTTTTATCTTCATAGGAAAGAGTATTCCTCTTCTTTTATTGCTTTCAAATCCCCAGTGAGCCCATTGCGTTCCTTCGAGAAATAGATGCGGTTCATGATGAGCCAAGAGCATGTAAGAACCAATTTGAGCAAGGCGCAGATCGTTGATGCTGTTGCAGCCTCCGCAGTGCTTCAGATTAGGGGAGATATTCCAGGCTTGGTCGCTTTTTTTTCCAGATGGTGTCCGGACACCCACACGGCTGTATGTAGATGGGGTGAAATGACTATTTCCTTAGAGAGCATGGTTGTACTGCTGAATCTTCCCGTAGTTGGAAACCTTGATGTTAAGTTGTCCGCAGATGAATAAGAGATGCATGACACCCTGTTCACGAAATCAAAAGGATTCGTTCGGAAAGAAAATGATACGAAGTGCTTCTATGATTGGTGGGTGTCTCAGTGGTTTCCTGACGTGTTAGAATCGAACCAGAAGAACAGTACACTTCACGTTGCGGCGTTCTTGGATCTTTGGCTATCCAGAGATATTTTTGATGACGGCTCGGGCAAGAAAGAGATAAGACATGGACTTATTAAGTTTGCCATAAAATTGGCAAAAGGTGTCGTTCTCCCCATTGGCGGTCTGTTTCTTGGTTCTCTATATGCACACTTGGATCAACTGATTTCGGACATGCGTGCCTCGAACGGCTACATGAAAGTTTATTAATATGTTCATGCCGCCTTTCTCCAAGCGTGGCTATAGGAGCACTTCGAAAAGTATGCCCCAAAATCGTTGGTTGTACTTCCTGAGTCTTGGGGTGGCTCTAGGATACTGCGCTAGTTGAACAGGCACCCCAAGACGGGTTCGAACCTGGTTGGACCTCTTGACAGCTCGCACGCAGTTAATTTCCGTCTGTGGGCTCCGGTGCATGGGTCTATAACTCTGGTCACTACCTTTGCTCATGTTCCAAACATGTCTTTGACTTCTGATAAAGAGGACCTGAGCGTCGGAGAAATGGTGTTCATGCGGAGCTGCACGCCTGGTCATGTGTCGTCTTTCTTCCGAGGATCTTGCAAAACAACCTCTTACAACATCGATAGATCGTCTCGGCACATGGGTTTCGATCAGGGGGTCTCACTTGTTCGTCACCCGGTCATTTTGGAAGTCCCGTTGTCGACTGTTCATGATGTCGGTGCTCTCGCGTCGGGTAAAAGTCTCCCTTTCCTACTCGCGGAACGGAATCCATCAACAACCTCCAAGTATAACGTATTCTGGCAGAGTGAATTTCTCATCATCGAGGGATTTATGAAATCCGTAGTGGAGAACACTCGTGGTAGGCCTTCTGCCGAGATTTTAGCAAAACATTTGTTGTTGAGGAATACTCCTTTAACCAAAAGGAAACCCGTTAGTATGGTCATGGACAGTCCCTAAGTGAAGGAGCGAAGGTCTAAGAATTGTTCTGGTGGTCTTCTGATCGCTGTCGTATGCGTCAAAAATAATTACACTTTCTTACTACTCAAAATATAAATATAGCAAGGGCAAGAAAGGATCGATCCCACAGAGAGAACTAGGTTGTCAATATGTTTTGGTTTCCTATATAAATTACCGGGAGTTTTCTGATTTTTATAAAGTAAAAGTAAAATAAAAGCAAATAAAGAAATAAGCAAACAAATCAAATAGAAAAGATATTGGTTAAGGATTCATCTTCATTCACTAACATGCTTTCAAAAAAATAAGTAGAATTGATATTTTAATCTCAACTTTTATCAAAAGCCCTAAAATATCTTGATCGCAAGAATATCCCGCTAATCTCCTTTTGTTATCAACAAACACATTAAAAGATGCGAGTATGAGTTCTATCTAAAAGAACAACCTAACATGTAAAAGCACTAATCAAGTTTAATTACCTAGATGCATTAAGTTCTATGAAATCAGGCCAATCAAAGCAATTGAACGTGGAAAGCGCACTAATTCAATTTAACAAAGGTTACGATTCACATATGATCATAAGAATATATCACTACAAACTATAATCATATTTATGCTACTTGTATTCAAGGAATATCACTTTTACGTATAATAAACCCTAAACTAGCAATAGATGTGGTTAGAGGTTCTACCAATTTGCAACTTGACAAAACAATCAATCAAATCATGTAACTATATTTTCAGAGAATCGTAAACGATAAATATGAGACAAAACTAATATATTGCATCAAAGAATAATGCTTTGTGAAATCCAACTATTCCATAACCAATAATAAAATTAAGTACTCATGTTAATGGAGTTCATAACAAGAAGAAATAGAAACCCTATCATGTTCACAAACCCTAGAAACAAAAGTAGAAGATGAGATATAAGATATAAGATTTGTACCTAGGCTTCCCTATATATAGAGTTTTGTAACCTCTCCTTTAAGATAACTAGGAAACCAAGATAAAATAGGGAAGTGCGCCTCCTCTTGAAATTGTGTCCCGTGAATTATACCTCGTACCAAAGCAGGTTGCCAAAGTCACGGCCAAGAATTCACGTCCAAGAACTGACTGAGCCACGACAAAGGCTGGTTAAGTCTCCAAAATCCCTAATAAAGAAGTCCAAGGATGCTTGCGTATGAAAAAGCCCATCCCATGTATCATTACTGGCTTGCGTATGGGAGAAGCCCATTTCTCATCATTGACTACTCAGGCCGTACACCACTGAAGCCCATTTCTTCAAACTTGTTATTACATCTCGTCCTCATCTGCCATTTCCTCCATGCATCGCCATTGCAACTTCATGTTACATCGTAACTGCAGCTACACCCATCGATCATTGCCCTCAGTCACCAGCAACCCTTCTTGCAAACCTCCATTCTTCCAAGCTCATCATTTAGAAGCAATTGCAGCAACAACTTTTCGTCTCAATAACAGAAGCCAACAACGCTTCCAGTTTAGATGAGAACGTTCACTTCGACTCCAGTTGCATGAGAATCACCTTCTCACTCCGTATACACAGCTCATCCCCGAGCTCTTAATCTCCTTCATTGCCATCATTCCCAGCGGCACAAGCATCACTCCATCAGTCGACTTCAACGGAAGCAAGGATTTATATATGCCAAAACCAACTTCAGTTCATCTTCTCACCAACACCATCAGTTCCGTGTCACTCACAGCTTAGAACTTTGTTGTGACTTCAACTACCGATATCCATCTCTGTCGACAGCCAATAATAGCAGTATATCTAGCACTTGCATCCTTTCTTATTACCACTCTATCCATTGCTGCCAACCAGGTGCAGCATTAAATTGTCCAGCACGTCCACCTACACCACGTCCTCAACACAGCAGCCATTCATACGTCGGCATCACTGCTTCCACCTTTCTCTCCTGATCTGAGCTCGTTATCTTGCCAATCACACCGGCAACATCAACATCCAAACACTCGACAGCGAGTTTATCATAGCGCCATTCCATCTTCACGTCCATGCATTATTTCCATCCATACTTTACCTCGGAAACCAGAAACTGCCTACAACTCAATCCTCCTTGCCTTAACTCTGTCCTTGAACTCCATCTACATCAAAATCGACCATTCTCACATTCTATCATCACTTCTTTGATTACACAACATTTCAGCTCATATCACAACCACATGCCACCACCACCTGTAATTCCTTATATCAACAGTAGATGTAACATTTCCATCTCATGGCAGCAAGCTATAATCATGTCCCCTGTCTCCATATGCATTGTACTTCAATTAAGCTTTGCAATAACAACATCAACCACCTTGGACTTCAAGCACAACTCAGTAATTTTCTCAATACCCTAATTGCATAACCATCTAAGCCCAATCATTCATGGCCGTATTCCTTGTATTCCCAATTCACATTTCACCAAACCCTTGAAAATCAACAGTTCCATCCATTCCTTCTTCTTCTCATCTATTCTCTGAAGCTCATTCTTAACCAAACCCTACACAGATTCCACTTCCCTTAGCAATTCAACAACATTTCAATGGCAGCAGCAGCTCCAACTGCACACCAGACAAAACACCCAAACTTCCACTCTCCATTGTTACTTCCTCACAGCCAGTACCAACCCAGATAATCACCATCTCCTTTGCATCTGTTACAAAGCCAATCTCTCAATTTCAACAGCACCAACACAAACCCTAACCATGTTCTATCTCAGATTCAACCAGAACTCGTACTTCTAATCTATCTCTGAGATCGATACAACTAATTGAATCTCTACCTTTGTTGTTCAATAGCATCCCATTCAATTTCTTGGTTTCTCTCAGCCAGCAACAACCACTGCTTCTTCTTGTTTTCAGGCGTAAATGATTGGGAAAATGAAGAACGAGTGTACAAACTCTCGGTTTAGGATTAGGTGTTTTGGGGTTGGATAATGTCACCCCAGCACTTGAGATAAGGGTCACCCAAATGGCACCCCTTAACCGTGAGCTGGCTGTCTTTAACACTTCCCAAAAACAGAGTTGCCACTTAACCTCGGCTCGACTCCGGATAGTGTTCGCCTATGAAATGACGACTTTGTCATTTTCGCTCTAACTCTTCTTATTTCCCTCCGTATGACTCCAGAGCACCTATGAAACTCAAAAGTGAACATAAGATACATAATCCACACGAAAAATAGCAAAGAAAGCGTAAATACTAAATATAAAATACGGTGTTTTAGACACCTATCAAATTCCCCCACACTCAGACTTTGCTAGTCCTCGAGCAAATCAAACAAATCTAAAATACAACAACTCCGTGACGTCGAGGCTACGATTAATTTTAGCATAAATAACAAGACTTTAAACCCCTAGGTGTCCCTAGTGGATGTGTTATAGTCTCGTGAAGGTTTACAAGAGGTCTGCCTACAAAACCTATATTTCCAACTCCGTCTAATTGTGACAAATCAATGAACGAATCCAAAATGACTATTGGAGGAGGTACCTTGCAAATTTAATTCATATATTAGTAAATAAACTCTAATTAGATAGTCGAACAAGCCACAATACTCAGAAACTAACAAACCACAATCACAATGAAAAGATTAAGAAGATGGATAAAGATGTAGATGTTGGTGAATGTTCACAAGTGATCGATGTTTCCCATATCTGTCTGAAGGCCACTGCCAAGATGAACATATGCATCCTATTGTATTGAGCTACTGGTTTGAATTCTACATCAACTCACTAGCATATACAAGGGAACCATAAGTGACTTTATTCAACCAAAATAATACTTTCTTCATTTTATTTTCTTTTCTTTTTTTCACTTTTTTTTATATATATATAGACATCATGATTAGATCTTTTGGATCCAAGCGCATGCTTCTTGTCAGCAAGTATATGATAGTTGCCTTGGATCCTGCATTCCACGCTTGTTTAGGCGACAGAGACAAGGACTACGTTTCACACATACTGCTATCCAAGTGTCTTTTTATTCCGTTTGGTCTAATTGGTCGGTCTCTTTTTTTTTTCCACCTTTTTTTCACCTTTTTTTTAGCAACTCAATCACTCTATTTCATCCTATCAGTAATAACAAGTCGGTGTTTAGTGACCCACCAAAGCACTTAGAGAACAATAGATTAATATGGAAAAATAAAAATAGAATGTGATATGGTGATATTCCGAGATATGGTAACAACTATCATGTTATTTGTGATTTCTGAGCTATGTTCGTCCCTTTTTAGTTAATTGGTTCCTCAAATCCTCCAGCCAATATGGTTCCATTCATTTAGATTGATAGTGTCATCCTAAATGCCCATATTTCTAGGTTTCGGAGTGTATAAAGCAAAAAAAAATTCTTTATACGAACACAAGTGAAAGAAAATAATAATAATAATAACAAGGATAAAAACTCTATATGAGAACACTCCCCCACACTTAAACTTTACATTGTTCTCAATGTAAAATTTAGTCATTCAAAGTAAAGTTCAAGATGGGAAATTCATAACATGATATATATACACAATAAAAAAAATAAAATGCATGATAAAAACTCATTACTCCAACTCATAGCTAAACAAGCTATTTAGTTGGTATCTAATCCCAACTCAGCCAATATACACCTCACCGCCAAGAAAAAATTCTATCTACTTAGAAAGGCTAGTGTTTATTCTAAATTGTTCAAAAATATCTAAAAGTTAGAGTTTTGATATGCAAATATCCAAAATAAGAAATAAAGATAAAAGACTTAAAAAAAAAAGATAGAGATAGATACACAAAACCAATGGGTTGCCTCCCATTAGATCTTGGTTTAAAGTCATCAGCCCGGCATGCAAGTTGAATTCCCCATACACCAATAATCGGAAAAGTTGGGGATCCACCCATAGCACCTGTTTTGTAAACACTAGCTGCGCACAAATATTAGTAATATAAAACAGCAATGAAGCTATGAACCGATAAAACTCTCCCCCACACTTATTCTTGTCCACACTTGGAAGTGGGTAAAGAATATAGAAGTCGGGTACTTACATGGTTTCTTGTCCACAATATTGGTCATAACGGTCACATTCTCAACACACTCCTTTTTGTTGTAAGGCACATACTCCACTGCGGATTCAAGTCTGTCCATAAGGAACTTTTTTAGAACACTCATTGCATCATCCTCAAGCTCTACCTTTTGAATAGGTTCTTGATCGTTATAAAGATCAATGCTTGAGTAAGCTACACTAGTGTCATCATATTCCTCTTCGTCTTCATCTTGATCCCAAAAAGACTCCATTGTACACTCCTCGTTGTTGTCACCATGAGTTGTTTCAAGCAATGTATCATAATCACCGTCACTTTCATAGTTAACATAAGGTTCTTCGTCACTGAATTTAGTGTTGCTAAACTCTAACTCATCCTTTTGAATAGGCGAATGATCATTATTAAGATCAAGAGTTGAGTTAGCTACACAATTATCAACGAAAGTGACCAAGGATTGGCCTTTTTCAACATTAGCATCAATCAAATCATCACAACCCATATGCACATTAGAATTATACATAAATTCCTTACATTGATCAATGCCTCTTCGCAAGTTATCAATACCTTCACGAAGTTCTTGGAGTTTCTCGTCTCTAGTCTCTTTAGCTTTTTGAAACTCTTGTTGTACAAAGTTGGAAAAATTGTCTAACAAGTTAGAGACTTGTTGTTCACGAGCATAAGAATCCTCCCATCCTTGTGGTTGTTCATACCCATACCCGCCATAAGGTTGTTGAGGAAAACCATAAGGTTCCATGGAATATTGGTCATAACCAATGAATTGGTTTTGATTATACCCATGGAATTGGTAGTTGTCATATTGTTGAGGTTGTTGGAAACCGTATCCATTGTTCCAATATGCTCCATCCATGAGAAATAAGTACCTGAAATAAGATTCTCAAACCAAGGTTAAAAACCAGAAAATAAGAAAAACAAAAATAAGAAACAAAACTAAAAACAAAAATAAGAAATCAAAAACAATTGACAACCTTTGCCTCCCCGGCAACGGCGCCAAAATTTGATCACTGTCGTATGCGTCAAAAATAATTACACTTTCTTACTACTCAAAATATAAATATAGCAAGGGCAAGAAAGGATCGATCCCACAGAGAGAACTAGGTTGTCAATATGTTTTGGTTTCCTATATAAAATACCGGGAGTTTTCTGATTTTTATAAAGTAAAAGTAAAATAAAAGAAAATAAAGAAATAAGCAAACAAATCAAATAGAAAAGATATTGGTTAAGGATTCATCTTCATTCACTAACATGCTTTCAAAAAAATAAGTAGAATTGATATTTTAATCTCAACTTTTATCAAAAGCCCTAGAATATCTTGATCGCAAGAATAACCCGCTAATCTCCTTTTGTCATCAACAAACACATTAAAAGATGCGAGTATGAGTTATATCTAAAAGAACAACCTAACGTGTAAAAGCACTAATCAAGTTTAATTCCCTAGATGCATTAAGTTCTATGAAATCAGGCCAATCAAAGCAATTGAACGTGGAAAGCGCACTAATTCAATTTAACAAAGGTTACGATTCACATATGATCATAAGAATATATCACTACAAACTATAATCATATTTATGCTACTTATATTCAAGGAATATCACTTTTACGTATAATAAACCCTAAACTAGCAATAGATGTGGTTAGAGGTTCTACCAATTTGCAACTTGACAAAATAATCAATCAAATCATGTAACTATATTTTCAGAGAATCGTAAACGATAAATATGAGACAAAACTAATATATTGCATCAAAGAATCATGCTTTGTGAAATCAACCTATTCCATAACCAATAATAAGATTAAGTACTCATGTTAATGGAGTTCATAACAAGAAGAAAAAGAAACCCTATCATGTTCACAAACCCTAGAAACAAAAGTAGAAGATGAGATATAAGATATAAGATTTGTGCCTAGGCTTCCCTATATATAGAGTTTTGTAACCTCTCCTTTAAGATAACTAGGAAACCTAGATAAAATAGGGAAGTGCACCTCCTCTTGAAATTGTGTCCCGTGCATCATACCCCGTACCAAAGCAGGTTTCCAAAGTCACGGCCAAGAATTCACGTCCAAGAACTGACTGAGCCACGGCAAAGGCTGGTTAAGTCTCCAAAATCCCTAATAAAGAAGTCCAAGGTTGCTTGCGTTTGCAAAAGCCCAGCCCATGTATCGTTACTGGCTTGCGTATGGGAGAAGCCCATTTCTCATCATTGACTACTCAGGCCGTACACCACTGAAGCCCATTTCTTCAAACCCGTTATTACATCTCGTCCTCATCTGCCATTTCCTCCATGCATCTCCATTGCAACTTCATGTTACATCGTAACTGCAGATACACCCATCGATCATTGCCCTCAGTCACCAGCAAACCTCCATTATTCCAAGCTCATCATTGAGAAGCAATTGCAGCAACAACTCGTCGTCTCAATAACAGAAGCCAACAACGCTTCCAGTTTAGATAAGAACGTTCACTTCGACTCCAGTTGCATGAGAATCATATTCTCACTCCGTATACACAGCTCATCCCCGAGCTCTTAATCACCTTCATTGACATCATTCCCAGCGGAACATGCATCACTCCATCAGTCGACTTCAACGCCAGCAATGATTTATATATGCCAAAACCAACTTCAGTTCCTATTCTCACCAACACCATCAGTTCCGTGTCACTCACAGCTTCAAACTTTGTTGTGACTTCAACTACCGATCTCCATATCTGTCGACAGCCAATAATAGCAGCATATCTATCACTCGCGTCCTTTCTTATTACCACTCTCTCCATTACTTCCAACCAGGTGCAGCATTAAATTGTCCAGCACGTCCACCTACACCACGTCCTCAACACAGCAGCCATGCATACGTCGGCATCACTGCTTCCACCTTTATCTCCTGACCTGAGCTGGTTATCTTGCCAATCACACCGGCAACATCAACATCCAAACACTCGACAGCGAGTTCATCACAGTGCCATTCCATCTTCACGTCCATGCATTCTTTCCATCCATACTTTGCCTCGGAAACCAGAAACTTCCTACAACTCAATCCTCCCTTCCTTAACTCTGTCCTTGAACTCCATATACAGCAAACTCGACCATTATCACATTCTCTCATCACTTCTTTGATTACACAGCATTTCAGCTCATATCACAACCACATGCCACCACCACCTGTAATTCCTTATAGCAACAGCAGCTGTAACATTTCCATCTCATGGCAGCAAGCTATAATCATCTCTCCTGTATCCATATGCATTGTACTTCAATTAAGCTTTGCAATAACAGCATCAACCACCTTGGACTTCAAGCACAACTCAGTAATTTGCTCAATACCCTAATTGCATAACCATCTAAGCCCAATCATTCATGGCAGTATTCCTTGTATTCCCAATTCACATTTCACCAAACCCTTGAAAATTAACAGTTCCATCCATTCCTTCTTCTTCTCATCTATTCTCTGAAGCTCATTCTTAACCAAACCCTACACAGATTCCACTTCCCTTAGCAATTCAACAACATTTCAATGGCAGCAGCAGCTCCAACTGCACACCAGACAAAATACCCAAACTTCCACTCTCCATTGTTACTTCCTCACAGCCAGTGCCAACCCAGATAATCACCATCTCCTTTGCATCTGTTACAAATCCAATCTCTCAATTTCAACAGCACCAACACAAACCCTAACCATGTTCTATCTCAGATTCAAACAGAACTCGTCCTTCCAATCGATCTCTAAGATCGATACAGCTAATTGAATCTCTACCTTTGTTGTTCAATAGCATCCCATTCAATTTCTTGATTTCTCTCAGTCAGCAACAACCACTGCTTCTTCTTGTTTTCAGGCATAAATGATTGGGAAAATGAAGAACGAGTGTACAAACTCTCGGTTTAGGATTAGGTGGTTTGGGGTTGGATAATGTCACCCCAGCACTTGAGATAAGGGTCACCCAAATGGAACCCCTTAACCGTGAGCTGGCTGTCTTTAACACTTCTCCAAAAACAGAGTTGCCACTTAACCTCGGCTCGACTCCGGATAGTGTTCGCCCATGAAATGATGACTTTGTCCTTTTTGCTCTAACTCTTCTTCTTTCCCTCCGTATGACTCTAGAGCACCTATGAAACTCAAAAGTTAACATAAGATACATAATCCACATGAAAAATAGCAAATAAAGCGTAAATACTAAATATAAAATACGGTGTTTTAGACACCTATCATCTTCATTCGGACTCCACGATTCTACCGACTTTTAGTTCGTCTAATATGCGGGTATGTACGTCTCTCCTCTTGACTTTAGCTTAGAACGTTTATATTTTTGTTCCTTTTCTGAGGATGCGTTCTTGTATTCCGTCCAGGGTCTCAGTAGTACGAACGCCTTTTCCAAACTTGCGAGCGGTCAAAAGGCATCGTTTTTCGAGACAAAGAGTAGCGTTGTCGAGCCTATCCATAGTGATGAAGAATCCGAGAAGGATGAAAGTTCTGAGTCTGGTGATGGTGAGAGTAGTTCTTCTGACAATAGTGTTGAGTCTTCCTCTAGTCAGTCTGAAAGTGAATCAGTGAATCTTCCCCACGTTTTCTTCGTTCCCTTTTTTTTTTTTTTGCAGTAAACTAAATCTTGATTTTTAGGAGGAAACCGTTCCTGGGGATGATCTTGAAGTGGAAGACCACCAGAGCGAAGATACTTCCTACTGCAGAAACTGCACCAGCTTGCGATTTGGACATGGATATTCATCGTCCCGAGGGCGCCGCCGTGACTCAGGTGGAGGAGATCACTTCGGGGGGTGAAATCGTAGTTAGGGATATCCTGTCGGTTGATAATTTAGTCACAGGTTCCACCTTCAATCCTCTGTATCTGACCCCTTTCCCAGGTCATGTGTTGATTGGTGGATTTAGCGTGCCCGCCAAATATGCGACATTGTACACCAAGATTTGGGAAAGCTACGGTCACATTGTCACGGCTAAGAAGATCACTAGTCGACATGCGTTGGTCAAGCGTGTGGAGGAAGCCTTGTCTTCGATTGATGATATATGCAACGTGACTGGTCATACTGTTTCTGAGGATGTAATCTCGATCTGGAAGTTCCATCGTGACATGTGCATGGGTTTTGAATTCAACATTCCTTGGTTCGTTGAAGGTCTCTCTGATGTTGAAAAGTTTTTGGTCAAAACAGTCGAAGGTCCTTCCGCAGATACAGTGAAGAAGCAGGAATCGGAATTTAGAAAGTTATGCCGTCAACTGAAATTGAAAAGGGCGGATCTCCAGAGCACAAAGGAGGCCTTCGCCAAGAGGAGAAAGCCGTTGTTGGAAAACTTTCCTTGAATATATATATTTCTTTTGGACCTCCTACCTTTAGGTTTTTTTTTTTGAAAGGCGAATGATACGCCTGGTTTTTGGTTTTCTGGTTTTCTCGGGTTAATAGATAAATGCTACCTTGACGGTTTTGGATTATATATTTTTTTTGAATGAAAATGTTTAGAATTATATTGTTTAGGATTATTTTTGATTGTGATTGAAAGCGACACAGACATCCCAGGAAAACCATGGAACCGTGTGTTGGTAGATGACATGGGGGTGAAACATAACATGGCTATGGGTTTCATCATTCCCGTGAAAACTTGAAAAAGCAAACCACGTATCTCGTCTAGGTGGGACTTACTTGGTTTTTAGATCTCCTGACGAATAGAGAACCCCTTAGGTGTAAGACCGAGTTTTATGGGAAGCACCACCGCGATTGTAGAAAGTCCCCAGTCATTACTGAGCTATTTTATAACTGAGCCATTGATCCCTAGGCGGATCATTTTGTTTCTAATCCTCTGGGAAGTCCCCAGTCATCCCTTGTCATGTCATGACTGATAATCGAGCCGTCGAGTAACTGAGTAGGATTGGATCGCCTTTCTCTACCATCTTGAGGTCTGGATCAAAGAATGATATCGCTGGTTGAAAATTGACATTGTAATCGAAAGATCGAACCTCCCGCTGTGGTCGCCAATTGTTTATAGGTAAAAATAATTTCTGTTGATTTTGGTAATTTCGAGTGTGTACGGGTGAGAAACAATTTAAACCCTAAACAACGTACTGCAAGGGAGTACTTTAGGTTCGAGAGATTAATTTGTACAAGTCCAGCCTAAACCAAGAAATAGCCGTTCCGGACTTGCTTCGGTCACAAAGTGGAGGAGAATGGGTTGGTTTTGGGGAGGGAAGCAAGGAAAGTGATGAGACCAGAATAGTTGATTCTGGAAGAGTAGTTGGGTTACTATGACTTGTTATCATAAAATAGAGAGCTCACGAGGGGAGCTAGCAAGTAAGTATTTCTGAGTGTTGTATCTCCCGTATCAACTTGTTTTCCAAATGGAAATAGGTAAGACCCATTTATACAAGTCGAAGTAGAAACCGTACCCTGGTCTCATTAAGGAGTGGGGAAGTAAATGGGAGGAGGTGGTAACCATACGCATGGACTTGATGTTCCATAGAGTGGTTAACGCATGAAACTGGTTTTCATGAAACTGTTAATGTTATGGAATTGATGTTCCATAAAGTTGTTAACGCACGACTTTATGTCCCATGAACGTTTCCCACATAACTTCCCGTATTTTCTAGGCGCCTCACCCTTATAACACTTCCTTATGAAGGGCGTAGTGTACGCCGCACGATGTAGACCGCCAAACCAATACCCAAAGATGATCCCCCGGTTTGTGTTGATGTCTCATATGTTTTTGGAAAACATGTAACACGTTGTTGTGGCTTGGAAAGTTGATCTCGGGGAACTTGTTAGCCTGGTGACCTTCGACAGTCGAGATTTTGCATCTTGAGAGGAGGGGCAACCGTTGATCGTTGCACGCCTTCGTTTTGGTAGCCGCGTAGTGAGGGCCAACAGGGTGGCACGGCTAGGGTGTGTTTATACTTGGCATGAGGGGCCTAGGGTTTTCCATGGGCGAATGGAACGGCTAGGGCCAAGGCGAGGGTGCTTGTCTTGGTATGACGTGACTAGCATGGCTAGGTACACGGAAAATTGCGTTTGGAATGGCGGGCTAGCTTGGCTAGGTTTGGTTTGGCTTGGCATGTGGGGCTAAGGGTTCGCCATGGGTGTATGTCATGACTACCTTGGGCTAGGTGCGGTTTTAGCTTGGCATGCTGGGCCAAGGGGTAACCATGGGCGCATGGCGTGACTAGCTTGGGCTAGGTGCCATTTTGGCTTAGCATGTGGGGCCAAGGGGTATCCATGGGCGCATGGCGTGACTAGTTTTGGCTAGGTGCGTGACCAATCTAGGGTTTTGGGCCAAAGGTTGTGAGGGGACCTTAGACGGCCAGGATTTGCTCCTGGGATTGAAGGGCAACCGTTGATTATTGAACGCCTTCACTTTGGTAGCCGCGTGGGGAAGGCCAGCATGGTGGCGCGGTATGAGGGGCCATGGCGAGACGCGTTTGGCATGGCGCGGTCGGTGTGGCTAGCTTGGGCTAGGTGCGTGATCAAGCTATGGTTTTGGGCCAAAGGTCATGAGGGAACCTTAGACGGCCAATATTTTCTCCTGGTATTGAAGGGCAACCGTTGGTTGTTGCACGCCTTCACTTTGGTAGCCGCGTAGGGAAGGCCAGCATGGTGGCGCGACATGAGGGGCCATGGCGAGACGTGTTTGGCATGGCACGGTCGGCGTGGCTGACATGATTTTCCATTGGCACGGAGGTGCGGCTAGCATGGTTGGCATGATTTTGCGCGGTCGTTGTGCCTGGCATGATTTACCATGGGCACATAGGTGCGGCTAGCATGGTTGGGATGCTTTGGCGCGGTGTGGCTGGCATGATTTTCCATTGGCACAGAGGTGTTGCTAGCATGGTTGGCATGCTTTGGCGCGGTTGGTGTGGCTGGCATGATTTTCCATTGGCACAGAGGTGCGGCTAGCATGGTTGGCATGCCTTGGCGCGGTCGGTGTGGCTGGCATGATTTGCCATTGGCACAGGTGGGAATTAGGGTTTGGATCGTCGCAACCCTAATTTGAAAAATATACCCCGGTAATTATTTTGGAGACACATTAAAGGTTTCAGTAAATGTGCTTAGTAAATGCTTGTTGCTTTAAATGTTGTGACATTACTGTCTGCTAGGGTTTAATGTTTTTACGATTTTAACCCTAAGCTAAAAACCACCATCAACAACCACTTCCTAATATATAAAAATAAAAACTATATTATTTTTTCAAACTTCCATTAGAAGAAGAAATAAAAAATGAAAACTATATTATTTTTTCAACTAGAGCAAAAAAATAATATAGTTTTCATTTTTATTTTCTTCTTCTTTTCTTTTGTAATGGAGTAATCTCTCCACTAGGGTCACTCATGAAGCCATATTATGTGTTAGAGATTTCAACTCATTTTTAATAATACTTTATCTTTGGATTTTGACAGAGGAGAAGATATGAGAGATTTCTGGGAAGTCTCAGACTCTGAATGGTATCAAAAGGATTCTGATCTGGTTTTGTGCAGTCAGAGATATCACTACCGTCCATAAAGTCAGAACGCTACAAACATAGACTTATAAGGTCTTTAAATGTGTTTGCCTGCTCTGATACCAATTGAAAAAGCGGGGGTCTAACAACCTCACCCAATATTTTGACTTAGACAGTCATACTCAATCTTAATAAAAAAGTATATCAAGGAGTTAATATCTCTATCTCTTGATTTGATCTATACTCAAGAAAATAGAAATTCGCGAGTCTTTATCAAATACAAGAGAGAGATAAACTTGGATGGTACCAAAGACCAATATCCAGGGATCAATCAATTTCCAATCAACAACCAAAGGTTGGATTTCACAATTGATCGATACAACGCATAACCGGTGATATTTTAATTATATAAAAAAATATAATACGGTATAGAAATAACAAAAACACCAGAAATTTTGTTAACGAGGAAACCGCAAATGCAGAAAAACCGCGAGACCTAGTCCATATTGAACACCATACTGTATTAAGCCGCTACAGATACTATCCTACTACAAACTAATTTCGGTCTGGACTGTAGTGGAACCCTAATCAATATCACACTGATTCAAGGTACATTTGCGCTCCTTACGTCTCTAGTCCCAACAGGGTACTACGCACTTGATTCCCTTAGCTGATCTCACCCACAACCAAGAGTTGCTACGACCCAAAGTCGAAGACTTGATTAAACAAATCTGTATCACACAACAAAGTCTACGATAATAGATAAATCTGTCTCTCACAGATAAACCTAGGAGTATTGTTCTGTCTTTTGATAAAATAAAGGTGAACTGGAACCAATCAATAACCCGGACTTATATTCCCGAATAACAACCTAGAATTATTGATCACCTCACATTAATCTAAATCGTATGGTAGCGAAACTAGATATTGCGGAATCACAAACGATGAGACGAAGATGTTTGTGATTTCTTTTTATCTTGCCTTATCGGAGATAATATCCAAAAAATTCTCAATTAAACTAACCCCAAGAGAACCCATTATTAATTTAATCGGAATACACAATCAAATTAAACACAAAAGTGATCAATTTAATTGAACATGCTCAACATAAGAGAACTTTCGTAGCTACGACTATGTTAACCATAAGGAATGATCAACTCAATCGTTTTATGCTCAATACAAAAGACTTATGGAGCATTACAGTATACACATAAAATATGGATCAGGGAAAGATCAATACTGCGGAATATACAAGGATTCATTCTATTTTCCATCACTATTTGCACAATGATATACAATAGACATAATCCTCATAAACAAAAATTCATCATATCTTCCATCAATTATTTGCATAACGACACAATAGGTTCAATTTTTGTTTATCAAAAGTTCATAGATCTTGTATCAATACTTGCATATCGACATATAAACGAGATAACTTTTGACATCGTATGGGACAATAAAAGTTCACGAATGCAAACACACATATCCCATAACATATTGCAACATAAAATCATAAAGATTAATATTGTAAAAATCATCTTCCAAACAATGTTAGAGTTTAAATAAATAAATCTAAAAACAAAAATATGAAAATAAAATTGGACATAGCTATGTGTAATCACAATAATAGCTATTCCAATCCCTAGTTATCCTTCTTAATCAAAAAAAAGAACAAAAATTCTTTTAAGAAGTTTTCTAGACAAAAAGACACCATCTAATTAAGACGTGCAATAAGAGATCGAACATAAGAAAGTTCCTGAAAAAGCGGGGGTCTAACAACCTCACCCAATATTTCGATTAGCAATCTGTATGGACAACTCCGAGTTGTTTTTTAGAGAATAAACTAGACTCAATCAATAGAAAATACTCAAGGAGTTATTATCTCAATCTCTCGATTTGATTTACTCAAGCAAATATGATTCGCGAGTCTAATAAAAGAGAGATAACTTGGATGGTACCAAAGACCAATATCCAAGTGTCAATCGATATAAATCAACAACCAATAAGGTCGGATATTCTAATCAATTGAACAAAGCACAACCTGTATTATTTCAATTATATAAAAATATAATGCGGAAAAAAAATAACACAGACACCAGAATTTTGTTAAAGAAGAAACCGCAAATGCAGAAAAACCCCAGGACCTAGTCCGAATTAAACATACACTATATTAAGACGCTACAGACACTAGCCTACTCCAAATTAACTTCGGTATGGACTGTAGTTGAAACCCAATCAATCTCACACTGATCCAAGGTACAATTATGCTCCTACGCCTCTGATCCCAGCAGGATACTGCGCACTTGATTCCCTTAGTTGATCTCACCCACAACCAAGAGTTGCTACGACCCAAAGTCGAAGACTTTAGCAAACAAATCTGTCTCACACAGAAAATTCTACAAGATAGATAAATTCGTCTCTCACGAATAAACCTATGAGTTTTGTTCCGTCTTTTGATAAATCAAGGTGAACAGGAACCAATCAATAAAACCAGACTTATATTCCCGAAGAACAGCTCAGTTTTATCAATCACCTCACAATAGTCTTAATCGACGCAACGAAAAAAAATATCGTGGAATCACAAACGATGAGACGAAGATGTTTGTGATTACTTTTATATCTTGCCTATCGGAGATAGAAATCTCAAGCCAATTATTACAATTGTACTCGTACGATAGAAACAACAAGATCAGATCATACAACTACAAGAAAAGTAGTATCGGTCTGGCTTCACAATCCCAATGAAGTCTTTAAGTCATTAACCTGGTTTTAGAAGATTAAAACCAAAGGTTAAAGGAGAATCAAGTCTAGCTTAGCAAACTAGTATCACGCAGAATGTGTGGGGATTAGGTTTCCCAGTTGCTAGAGTTCTCCCTTATATAGTCTTTCAAATCAGGTTTTGCGATCAATGTTAGCTTAGTAACAAAGCATTCAATATTCACCGTTAGATAAAAACCTGATTAGATACAAGATAATATCTCTCAACCGTTAGATCGAAAACGTAGCTTTCCATACACACATGTACTTGACGATTTTGGGTTTGTGTAACCGTACCCAAACGTGTACAATATTTGTTTCAAGATTAGTCAACCAAATGGTTAGCCAAATGATAACTTTCATATCAACCATATTATTCTTCACCATAACTAGTCTAAATGACTTAAATGAACTAGTTAGAGAGTTGTTCAATTTCTATGAGATCTTATGTACTACACAAGACACAATTGAAGCAAACACAATGTGATTCACTCGAATCGATTCATGAACTATAAAGCCATGGATTGCAATAGCATTCCTTTGATAATTTAAATAATTTCACGAACATCATTTTTAGACATAACCACTCAAGTCCGCGGACTTAAGTAACCGGTTGGAGTTCACAAACTCCAGCAGAAATTCTCGGGTTCGAGAACTTCCGTCAGTTCACGGACTAAAACCAAGCTTCAAATCCAGCAGAAATTCTCGGGTTCGAGAACTACGCTTGTTCGCGGACTGAGTTCGCGGACTGGGTTGACTGCTCAAGTTTCGGTTTTCCACTTGATCAACAAAGTTTGCAAACTTCGGTTCAATTGCATAAGTACTTATGCATATATGTGTTACCACAACAATGTTTATATCCCCCAGTGGTTATATTGTCTAAACTCTCATTTCAATCATTGAAACATTCTCAGAGGACGTCATATAGTTGTTATTCACGAACTAGTTTTCTTCAGAGCAATTTCCAAAGTGATTGAAACATAACATGGCTTTCGTCACTAGGCAAAGATGAACTTGGCTAAAGCGAAAGCTTTACCAACACACATTTCGAGAAATAGATAAGCGAGATATACTCAACTCGAAATGCCACATGTGTATATCTTTAGTCTATATAGTAAAATGACTATTGTCTCAAGATAGGAGATAGAGTAGATAGACTTTTGAGTGATAGATAAGTTCAAGTCTCCACATACCTTATAGTCGATGAAGATCCACTGGTTCCTTGAGTAGTCCTTTGTCTTGTATGATGATTACCATGGAGTTGTTGAGCTCAAATACACTTTCTATCCTAGTCTGAGACCTTAGCTATAGTAGACTAGAAATCAAGACTTTATAGTTATCACTAACATTGAAAAACATGCTTGATATAGCAACGCATGCGAGTTCGACCGAGCAGTGCTCTAACAATCTCCCCCTTTGTCAATTTTAGTGGCAAAACTATTAATACATATGGAATACAAAAAATATATAAATAAACTTTGTAGCTCCTATTCCACATGTCTAATCTTCAACAATACTCGAAATCTTCGTCACTTCCAAGTAGTCCAATGATCCCAAAGGTTGTAAGTTTAGCATAATCGTTGTTGAAAATCCGTAGCTATAACAATGAGAAGAGCATCGGTTCTCAATCATTGTTATACAGTGTCATAGTATTATTACACAGCGTCAAAGTCTAATTGCATCACAACTTCAACAACAATACTATGGTGATACTTTACTCGCCCTTAGTCAATACTCCATCTCACATAGAAACCACTCCCCCTTACATAATTATCTGAAAACCATATGTATTTGTAGTGTGAACTACAATTAATTCTCCCCATTTTTGTCAATAAAATTGGCAAAGGTACAAGAACGGGATCCTAATGAAAATTCTGTAAGAGACATTTTATGACCAAAGGTAAATATGTATCATCTTGTTTAGATGCAATCATAAATCCGAAACTAAATGCATTCATCAAGGAGTTTATAAATACGCAAGATAACCCCTGTAATATTCCACAGCCGCACTCCCCACAAAGATTTGGCAATTAAGCACAAGTTCAAAAGAACTCTCCCCCATAATATGTCATTCCCTAAGGAACAACAAGAGCGACCTTATTTTCAAAAGAAAAGAAGGATTTCTTTAGACTCAACAAATTACATACAAGTATGAATTTGGAATCCAACAAGAAATATTCAATCAAATTAACCAAAGAGAACCAAGATTAATTTGACTAAATATGCTCAACACAAGTAAACTTATGGAGACTTAAAGATAAATTAAATTAATCACAAGAAAACTTGCAAATAATCCAATTGTCATTCTCAACTAAACTAATTACAAGAGTAATCAATTTAATTGGCCACACTCGACATAAGAAAATCTATGGAGCAATGACTAAGTTAATCATAAAAATAACCATCCTAGTCGATCATGCTCAACATGAGAAGAACTTACGGAGTGCTAACTAAATAACCACACAAGATGATTGATTTAGTTCATTTGGGCTCAACATAAGAGATTATGGAACCCCAACTAAGATTATTATAACATGAAAACCTTGACCGTACATGTACTCAACATAAGAAAACTTATGGAATACAAACTAAACAACCACACAAGTTGATTAATTTAGTTCTTAATGCTCAACATATAACATCTCATGGAATAACCAACCATGCCAATAAGAAATCGACTTAGTTGTATCATGCTCAACATGAGATACATGATGGAGCCTTCACAGTAATACATAAAAAATGGATCAATAAGGGTCTATACCGTGGATAACACAAGGATTCATTCTATGTTTCATCACCATTTGCACAATGACACATAATAGACATAATCCTTGAATCACAAAAGATTTTAACCTATCTTACATCAATAATTGACAATATAGGCTTAACTTTTGTGTTTTTCAAAATTCTATTCATCCTTTTATTAATATTTGCATATCAATTCACGAAGGACTTTACTTTTGACAAAATATGGGACAATCAAGTAAACACACGTAAACACACATATGAGTTATTGGATACCTTGAAGAAAATTGACCCAAACTTGAATGTCGACATCACTTACTCGTAATATTTCTTACTTAAAATGAAAGTGGAAAAATGTTAAATGCCAACTTCATTCACAAAGATGCTCGAACAGGACACATGCACATGCGTCAGAGAATTATGGAAGTTTGAAATACAAAATAGGAAAGAGGATTAATTAAACATAAAGAGAATAAAACAGAATTTTTGTGGGTCCCGCGGAAATATTATTTCTTTCCTTTGGAGATCAATGTCCATGCATGTGACATTATGAGCCATATAAACAAAATAAGTGAGAATATTTTGTGGAGTAAAATCAAATATATATATTATGTGTGGCATAGATGACGTGGCATATTCTTATTGGTGAATTTGTTACTACTTGCCACATGGAAAAATTCTATCGGGTTGATGATGTAATAATGGAATTAAAATGGAAGTTAGGATTCTCCTGTCCCTATATATACCATGTAATACAATCAAAGGGGGGGGGGGGGGTGTACATAGTCCAGAGCAAAAAAATAATAGAGTTTTCATTTTTCTTTTCTTCTTCTTTTCTTTTGTAATGGAGTAATCTCTCCACTAGGGTCACTCATGAAGCCCTATTATGTGTTAGAGATTTCAACTTATTTTTAATAATACTTTATCTTTGGCACTATATTCTCGTGCGTTAATGATAATAGTTTTATTCATATGTCATTGTGCTTGCTTTCTTTGTAATCATTTTCTAATTAGAGACTAGCACCTAAATGGGTAGAATTATTAGTATTTTGAGAATTTTTTTGATTATAAAGCTTTATCATCCGAGACGTACCTGTGTCCTAAATCGTCTTGTGCTAATAAGAAAATTATAATATTGAATGATTTACACATAATAGTGGTGGATTGTTGGAAACCTAGGTTTTTTCTTTACTTATTTATTTATTTATCTTATTAGTTTTAATTTATTTTTTTTATCTTATATAATTTTCTTTGTCACTCTATTTAAATAGAAATTTAAAGTAACAAATTTAGTCCCCGTGGAACGAACCCGTAATTTGCATACTATCTCATCGATAGCCGTGCACTTGCGGTACATAATTTAATTCCCATCATCAACCTATCTAAGTCTTATCATTTTTATTTTCAAGCCTTATTGAAAAGAGTTCTCTTACGATTGGAGTAAACTTGACTTCACATTCTAAGTTATATTGATAGTACAATTGGTCTTTTGTTCATCTGAGTTTGAAGAAGAAATGGTCAGAGTTGGTTTAGGAAGAACTAAGAAGGTATATGTTTCTTTGAAATTATTTTGATTACTTTGGTTGTCATTTACGCTAGGACTAACTACTTAATTTGTTTGATCTTATAAAGTCATCTGATGAGAACAAGAAATGTATGCATAAGTGGATATGTTTCTTTGAAATTATTTTGATTGTTTTGGTTGTCATTTACGCTAGGACTAACTACTTAATTTGTTTGATCTTGTAAAGTCATCTGATGAGAACAAGAAATGTATGCATAAGTGGATATATCAAAAATAGAATTGGTTAGCAGTTTATTATGATCAGTTGAAAGCTACAGGTTAGAATTGAAGTTTATATATCAAATTCGTGATATACACTTGAATTCTAACATGTAGCTTTAAGTGCTGAGTGAAAAGAAATCACGATAAGCTATGAACTAGATATACCCAATTTCAAACTTTCTGCAATTAAGTTTTTTCAATTTACCTAATGTAACTTGCTTTGATTTGTTATGTGATAACTAGAACTGGTTAGAGTTGAATTAAGATAAACTATGAAAGTATATGTTTATATGGTTTGTATAGCTAACTAGCTCTATTGTTTGGTTGTATTAATTTGTTGTTAGAAATGTACACTCGGGTTAGAATTGAAGTAGATTTATCAATTTCAGGGAATGTAATTAGTATAGTTTTAAGTGTAACTCCCTCCGTTCCATTTTAGATGATGTTTTAGGGATTTTTTTGTGTTCCAAAATAGATGAAGGTTTAGCTATTTTCTTTAAATTCTCACTGATTTACCCCTGCTTTGGGATCACAACATAACATTCATTTTCTTTGTTATCAGTGAGAGATAATTAATCTAATTTAATATTTTAAATCTATTCACTACTCCCTCTGTACCACATATATAGGCGGAGGGGTCAATACTCTTATACTCCCTCCGTTCCAATTTACTTGATGTTTTAGGGGTTTTTTTGTGTTTCAAAATAGATAAGGGTTTAAGTATTTCCCCCAAATTTTCACTGATTTACCCTTGCTTTGGAATCATAGAATACATTAATTCTCACTGTAATCAGCAGATAAATGATTATTCCAAGGATTTGGATGAAATATTTGGTTTATCCCAAATAAATTACAACGGGGATTCGTAATTTACATTAAATCTAGAAACTAAAAACTAGGTGTTTTAAAACTTTAGGAAGCTATTAATATGGGTAGATATGGAAAAAAATATTCTCTTTGTTTTTTCTTAATCTACGCAAAAAACTCTATAACATCAAGTAAATCGGAACGAAGAGAGTATTAAGAAAAGAATATTGAATTCATAATTTTTTTTTATGTTTTTTCATGTTTTACCTTGTCCTATTGATAACACAATTATCTATGCATCATAAATAAGGGTATGTATGGAATATTCATCTTGGAAATGGTATTCCGCCTATCTAATGGGACAAGCAAAATTCAAAATTTTGCCTGTATAATGGGTACGGAGAGAGTATTATCTTGGGATAGTTGGTCATCCCAAATGAAATTACATGGGGATTCATAGTTTATACTAGAATCTAAAAACAAAAAAAAACTAGGAGGTTTAAATTTCTAGGAAGGTATTAATATGGGAAGATTTGGAAAAAAATTACTCTCTTTATGTTTCTTAATCTGCGTGAAAAACTCTACAACATTATCTAAATTGGAACGGAGGAAGTAGTATTTTTTCCATTAATCTGATGTTGTGTACATATCAAATTCGTAGGTACATGTGATAATTTAAGTAGATATCATATCAAAAAATGTTGTTGATTTTGTATTGATGTAGTGTACATATACTGTTTGAATTTTAACATAGATATTGTCTTTAAGGTATGTCATTTATGGTTGATAAGGGTTGGATAAAATGCCCTTGTAAGTCTCCTCAGTACATATAAGGTGTTAGGTCATTTATAGAGTTTGTTAATAGAAATGGTGGCCAAAATACCTTATTTTCATTCCCTTGTAGTGGATGTAAGAATGGTAAACGATTGGGGACACTTAGTGAATTTCATTGCATTTTCTTAATTATGGTATTCTCTCTACATATACGACATGGCGTTTCATAGGGAAAACTAGAAGCACGGTCACAAGACACCATAATTTTGTTGACGAAAAACCTTAGGACCTCGAGCACATCTGAACTTCACACTATATTAAACTCCTACATACACTATTTTAGAGCACTACTTGGTCTAACTCGCAAGCGTTGCTATCTCAAGCTTGTTTTACAATATTAGTGATCAAAACAATAAGTCTTGATTTCTAGTCTACTTATAGTGATGTCTCAGACTAGAATAAATTATGTATTTTAGCATTAGACTTCACGGCGTTCATCAATTGAAGACAAAAAACTACTAAGGAGAGCTTGTGGAACTTCATCAACAAAAGTTATGTGGAGACTAAAAATCATCTATCACTTGGAAAGTCTATTTCTACTCTATCTCCTATATTGAGACAAGAGTTGTATTACTGTGTAGTATTCAATTATACACATTTGAGATTTCGAGCTGAGTTTAACACACTTACATATTTCTAGAAATATGTGTTGGTAAGCTTTCTCTTCAACCTTGACGAAAGTCAAAAGATGATCATGTGAAAATCGCCGAGTAGCATCTTACATGGTTTGTGTGATACAATCATTTGGTGTATACTTGGAATGTTTCGTTATGATTATTTCAATAACATGAAAATTGCTTTGATGCTAATAGTGTGTGAAAAAGGCTATTGTCATACTCTAAGAAAGTTTTAATGATTGAAATAGAGTTTAGAACTAATGGATTATGAACATACTATGCATTCTTGCATGTGTGTGATCCATGACCGGAACTAGAGTATGCATACCCCGTATGCGTACTTGTAGTTGTGGAATTCCGGGTACTAAGTACACGGACCGGTACGCATACTTGCGTAAGGTATAGGTCCGAAAATTTCTGCTGGGTTTTGGGAGTGTACTTAGGTATGCATACCCGTTCGCATACTGGCGAACCCAAACTCAGATCGACTACTTAGGTATGCGTACTCATATGTATACTTGAGTGTTTAAAGTTCTAAAATCGGTTAGATCATGAACTAATACATTTATATATTAAGGAATGCATTCTTTGCAAACCGTGGCTATAATGTTCATGAATTGATTCGAGTGAATCAAACGGATTTTGCTTCAATTGTGTTCATGTATACTTCTATGAGAATATAGCAATTTAACAACTCTTTAACTAGTTTTATTTAAGTCATTTGAACTAGTTGTGGTTAAGATGAATAAGGTTGATATGAGAGTGTTCATATAGCTAACCTCGGTTAACTAATGTTGAGCCAACATGGTGTACATGTTTAGGTACAGTTACTCAAACCTAAATGAGGGTACATTTCATTGGTGTATAAAAAGATAAGTTCGATCTAACGGTTAAAATATATTAGCTTGAGTCTAATCAGGTTTTCATCTAACGGTGAATATTGAATGATTTGTGACTAAGGTAACTTAGATTGCAAACCCTGATTTAAAAAATATATAAGGGAGAACTCTAGCAACTTGGAAACCTAATACCCACATCTCATGTGTGATACTAGTTGCGAATAGAGTCGATTCTCCTTTAACCTTAGGTTTTTCACAAACCCTGTAGGTTAACGACTTAAGGACTTCATTGGGATTATGAAGCCAGACCCAACTATTTTCTCTATAGTTGCATGTTCTGACCTTGCCCTGTTTTATTGTATTGAGTACTATCTTCTCTAAGATTTCCTCGAGATTGATTCTCAGATAGGCAACATAAAAAGTAGTCACAAACATCTTCGTCTTATCGTTTGTGATTCCACAATATCTTATTTCGCTACCATACGATTAAGATTATTGTGAGGTGATTGATAATACTAGGCTGTTGTTCAGGAATATAAGTCCGGTTTATCAATTGGTTCCTGTGCACCTTGATTTATCAAAACACAGAATAAAACTCGTAGGTATTTCTATGGTAGAAAGATTTATCTATTCCAATAGACTTTTCTGTGTGAGACAGATTTGTTTATCAAGTTTGTGACTTTGGGTCGTAGAAACTATTGGTTGTGGGTGAGATCAGCTAAGGAAATCAAGTACGTAGAATCCTACTCGAGTTCAGAGATGTAAAGAGCTCAGTTGTACTTTGATCAGTGTGAAATTGATTAGGGCTCAACTACATTCCAGTCCGAAGTTTATTGGTAATAGGCTAGTGTATGTAGCGGCTTAATATAGTGTGGTGTTCAAAGCTGGACTAGGTCCCGGGGTTTTTCTGCATTTGCGGTTTTCCTCGTTAGCAAAATTATGGTGTCTGTGTTATTTCTTTTTCGCATTTGTAGATGGGGAAAAATGAGTTGCTGGTTTGTAAGGAATTGAGGAGACGACCGTGCGGAGGAAACTCCTTGAACCGAATGAACTGTCTAACCTCACATAGATGCACTGCAAGAAGGGAGTGCTTTGAATTCGAGAGATCAATATGTAGTACTCCGGCCTAAACCAAGACAATGGCCGTTCCAGAGTAAATTCGATCACAAGAGAGGATGGGTCGATCTGTATGATGGAAGATGAGAAATGTGAGAGGTCAATGGTGATCGAAATTATAGGTGTGTTGTGTATTCTGCGTGAAGAAATAAGATAAAGTTATGATTGATTGAATTTTCTCTATTGAGAGTAAATGTTCAAACGATGAGTTTGTATTGACGAAAGATTGTCCGCCTATCATCATTCAGAGACTTATTTATATTGCTAGAATTGTAAACACCTTGATCCCATGAAGTGTGATAGTTGCTGGAGTCAAAGAGTGGGGACGTGGAAATCGTGTTAAAACCAGTTTCTCATCATGCGGAAACTTGGTTAATTTTGCATGACTTGCTCACATTCTCATCGTGTGTATGAACACACGTGCCGTAGACCGCTAAACCAAAACCCTAGTTAATATCCCCCTCATGTAAAATGATTGATGTCTCGTGATCGTGGAGTCTGCAGGGCAGACGTGTATTTAGTTAGTCAGTTGCTGACTTTATGGGACGATGATTCCTTGTATTACTGAGTCGAACGTGATTCGAAAATTTTCTGAGATTCATGAATTGAATGTATCTGTTGGGACAGAGGTATGATTCTCAAGTAATCGCTGATAGTTAAGGTGAGCAAATATTGCTCATTTAATAAATTATTGAATATTGATAGTTGAACCAATATTCCTTAGTCTGAGCAAATGCTGCTCGTTTGATGAATTATTGGTCCCAGGACCAAAAAAAATATTAATTTAAAATACTGGCAACTAAACCGAGTATAATCAATTAAATTGTTGATCATGGGATCAACGTAAAATTATTAGTGTTTGAATCTGCTCAGAATTATGTTTTGCAGAGCTTTGGATCTGAAACCCTAATTTTGATCAATTGCTGATCAATTGGTGATTTATTGAAAATCAACCACGGAGTGAAGGAGGGACCATATATACGGGATTATGAGTCGACCATGTTACGCCCAGATGCTCAAGTGAGCAAAAAGTCTCTTAAAGACCAGTTGGTGAAAGATGATTAAATGCGGGTTTAATCCTTCATTAATATAACGCTCGTCTGAACCTTATGTGATAAAACCTAATTAATTATGAAGAGATGTGGGACCAACCAAGGGATCATGAAATCGGTCCTGGTTGGTCACGGGACCGTATGACGATCGTTTTATGAAGTTCCAAATTGTTTGGAAGGATTTTGGACCTAATACGTGCAATTGCTCAAATTAGGTCAAATGGTGAAAATGCGTGGGACCGGCTCCTTACAAGCCAAATAGCCAACCTTGGTCGGTCAAGATAACATGCTCACGTCGCCAAAGTGTCCATTTCTCATTCCTGAGAATTTTGATATTTTTTGATGTGCGTTTGAGCAATATTTTGAGAAAATATGAAGAAATCAAGGTTTCTGCTCAAACTGAGGAAACTTCATAAGATGAAGGAATAAATAATAATAAAATGAAGGAATCATGAAGTGTGCGACCGGATATGGCCAAGGCATGACCGTCCTGCCAATAAGCCCAGTCCCATGTCACTTTTTTCTAATTTTATATTATTTCATGATTTTAAGGAAATATCATGAAATCAAGGAGTTTGTTGAAACTAAGGAGTTTTTCCTTGAAGTGAAGGAGTTTCCATGAGATGAAGGAAACAAATAATAATAATAAGGGCATGTGGGACCGGAAGACTAAGGCATGGCCGGCTAGGGCCCGGTCCATGAGCTTTCCCTAATTTTATGTATTATTTCATGATTTGAAGGAAATATCGTGAAATCAAGGAATTTCATGGGATGAAGGAAATAATAATAAAATAATAAGGAATGCAAGGTGTGGGACCGGCCACAACTAGGGCATGACCATCCGACTAGTAGGCTTGGTCCCGTCACACCTTTCCTAATTATTTATTATTTCCTTGATGTGAAGAAAATACCATGAAACCGAGGAGTTTCCTTGAAACGAAGGAATTTTTATTCAAATGAGGGTATTTTCATGAGATCAAGGAAAATAATAAAAATATGATAAAATATAGAATTTAGCATGGGACTGGCCACGGCATGACTGGCCGGCCGGTGGGCCCAGTCCCCTAGCGCCTTGATTAATATTTTATTATTTATTATTTTCTTCCTATTTTGCATAGGTTCATCGTTCCTTCGTATTTTGGAATGCTCGTTCATGCATTCAGGCTCTCGTTAGTGCATTATTGCTGAATACACTTGCACCATTTTGGTCGGGGCTTACTCGATAGCGGCTCAGATGCCCATACGTTGAATATTTATTACTAACCCATGGAATTCTGCTGGGAAGAACCATGAATTGAAGTAACAAAATATTATGGATAATGTAGAATATTTTCCATGGATTCAGTTAATGAATCTAATAATTTAGAAATAATTAATTGACGGTTCTATACATGTACGATCGTCTAGGAGCATTAATTATTCAGTAATTGAGTGATATGAGCTTGTTGAAACGTCATATTCTTTTATATAGTCAGGGAAAACATTGTTACATCCTAAAGACGTTATTGCTCTATACTAGCAGGCAAGATGTCTAGGATCCGTCGAATCTTTCGATTTTATATAGAAGTAATTACTGAAATTGCTCAGTATTCATGAGATATGTGGTTGCCTCAGTTGAGAGACTACACATCTACATATACTCCGAGAGACAATATTCTTGTGGCATGAGATTTCATGATTTGATGAGAGACATGAGCCTCAATACTCGTCTGATTGCTGGATCAAGAGCATGTATAATTATGGTTTTATGATTTTACCCCTTGTCGAAAATCCACCATCTACAACATTAATTTTGTTATATAATAGAAATACCACAGGTTGTGCGTTGAATCAATCAATTGGTAATTCCAACCTTTGGTTGTTGATTGAAATTGATTGATCCTTGAACATTAGTCTTTGGTACCGTTCAAGTTATTTCTCTTAAATTTTATCGGGCTCGCAAATTTCTATTTCCTGATTGTAGATTGAATTGAGATATAGAGATACAAAACTCTTTAATATACTTTTCTCTAGATTGAGTCTGACTGTCTAGTTGATTCTCTTGAAAGTATATTGGAGTTTGTCTATTCAGATTATCGAACAAAATATTGGGTGTGGTTGTTAGACCCCCGCTTTTTTAATTGGTATAAGAGCAGGCAAACACATTTAAGACCTAATATTCTGTGTTTGTAGCGATCTGAATATGGATAGAAGTGATATCTATATAAACGTACCACCAGTCTTCGACGGCTCAAATTACTTATGGTGGAAAATTGTTATGCGTGCCTTTTTTACGAGCTCATGATTTTCAATCATGGGTTTATGTGGTTAATGTCTATGATCCTCCGGAAGTTATATAAGGCGAAGTAACAGTTCTTAAAGATATTGGTGCATATGACGCTGCTGAGATACTTGTTGCAAAGCAAAATTCCGACAGTTTGAATGCCATCATACATGCCATTACCCCAGATATTCAGCACCATGTGACTATGTGAACTCGGTCTAAAGATGCTTGGGATATCTTAGAAACCATATTTGAAGGGAATAACAGTGAAAAGGAAGCCATGCTTCAAAACCTAAACTCCTATTGGGAAAACCTTCATATGGCAGATGAAGATTCATTTGATGAGTTTAATCACAAAGTTTCTGAAATTGTTAACCTATCTTTTGCATTGGGTAAGACTATTCCTGAAAAGGATATTGTGATGAAATTTTTTAAATCGCTTCCATCTAGATACGATTATAAGAAGCATTCCATCATTGAGGGAAATAACCTTGATGCTCTCTCCAGAAATACATTGGTTAGGAAGTTAAAGATCTTTGATCATGAGAAAACATCCAAATTTTGGAAGGATGTTGCTTTCAAAGCATAAAAGAACACTAAATTACTTGATAAAATTAAAAGTGTTTGCATCTCCGAGGATAATCTTTAGGAGACTGATTCATCAGATGAAGATCTTGACAAGTCAGTCTCGTTGATCACAAGACAGTTTAGGGATCTTCTTTTGAAGAGAAGTAAACGGTTCTCCAGCGATAAACCTAGGTCATCAGTTAAACCTCATAATTGTGTTCCTCCTAAAAAAAGGGATATTGATGAAACTGATGACGAGGATATTCCACAGTGCTTTAAGTGTAAAGGTTTTGGTTATTTTGCAAATGAGTGTCCAAATCGTAAAAAAATACACTGGGAACAAAGGTCTAGCAGCAATTCTTGATAAAATGTCTGACAACTATGACTCTAATGAAGACGAAAAGTTAAGTGTTTCACTTCTTTGTTGAAAAGCGGGGATATAACAACCTCACCCAATATTTCGATTAGCAATCTGTATGGACAACTCCGAGTTGTTTTCTAGAGAATCAACTAGACTCAATCAATAAAAAATACTCAAGGAGTTATTATCTCAATCTCTCGATTTAATTTACTCAAGCAAATATGATTCGCGAGTATAATCAAAGAGAGATAGCTTGGATGGTACCAAAGACCAATATCCAAGTGTCGATCGATTTAAATCAACAACCAATAGGTCGGATATTCTAATCGATTGAACAACGCACAACCTGTATTATTTCAATTATATAAAAATATAATGCGGAAAAGAAATAACACAGACACCAGAATTTTGTTGACGAGGAAACAGCAAATGCAGAAAAACCCCGGGACCTAGTCCAGATTAAACATACACTATATTAAGCCACTACATACACTAGCCTTCTCCAAATTAACTTCGGTCTGGACTGTAGTTAAACCCCAACCAATCTCACACTGATCTAAGGTACAGTTATGCTCCTACGCCTCTGATCCTAGAAGGATACTACGCACTTGATTCCCTTAGCTGATCTCACCCACAACCAAGAGTTGCTACGACACAAAGTTGAAGACTTTAATAAACAAATCTGTCTCAAACAGAAAAGTCTACAGGTAATAGATAAATTCGTCTCCCACGAATAAACCTACAAGTTTTGTTCTGTCTTTTGATAAATCAAGGTGAACAGGAACCAATCGATAAAACTAGACTTATATTCCCGAAGAACAACTCAGTTTCATAAAATCACCTCAAAATAAACTTAATCGACGCAGTGAAGAAGATTATTGAGGAATCACAAACAATGAGACGAAGATGTTTGTGATTACTTTTATCTTTCCTATCGGAGATAGAAATCTCAAGATAATTATTACAATTGTACTCGTATGATAGAAACAACCAGATTAGATCACACAACTACAAGAAAAGTAGTATCGGCCGGGCTTCACAATCCCAATGAAGTTTTTAAGTCGTTAACCTAGTTTTAGAATAAGAAAACCAAAGGTTAAAGGAGAATCGACTCTAGATTTAGCAAACTAGTATCACACAGAATGTGTGGGGATTAGGTTTCCCAGTTGATAGAGTTCTCCCTTATATAATCTTTCAAATCAGGGTTTGCAATCAATGTTAGCTTGCTAACAAAGCATTCAATATTCACCGTTAGATGAAAACCTGATTAGATACAAGCTAATATATTCCAACCGTTAGATCGAAAACTTAGCTTGCCATACACACATGTACTTGACGTTTTGAGTTCATGTAACCGTACCCAAAAGTGTACAATGGTTGGTTCAATATAAGACAACCAAATGGTTAGCCAAATGATAACTTTCATATCAACCATATTCTTCTTCACCATAACTAGTCCAAATGACTCAAATGAACTAGTTACAGAGTTGTTCAATTTCTATGAGATCCCAAGTATTATAAGAGACACAATTGAATCATTTCATGAACTATAAAGCCACAGTTTGCAAAATCATTCCTTAGTAATTTAAGATAAGTTCACGATCACCGTTTTCAGACATAACCTCTTGAGTTCGCAGACTCAAGCTAGCTGGTTGAAGTTAATAAACTCCAGCAGAATTTATCGGGATGAGAACTTCCGTCAGTTCACGGACTGCACCTGAGTTTCAACTTCAGCAGATATTCTCGGGTTCGAGAACTTATGCCAGTTTGCGGACTGGGTTTCATGGAATGAGTTTCTGCTCACGTCCCGGTTCCACTTGATCAACAAAGTTCGCAAATTTCGGTTCAAGTGTTAAGGACTTATACATATATGTGTTGCCACAACAATGTTTATATCCCACAATGGTTATATAGTCTCAACTTCTATTTCAATCATTGTAACATTCTCAGAGGGCGTTATATAGTTGTTATTCATAAATTATTTTTCGTCAGAGCGATTTCCAAAGTGATTGAAACATAACATGACTTTCATCACTAGGCAAAGATGAACTTGGCTAAAGCGAAAGCTTTACCAACACCCATTTCGAGAAATAGATAAGCGAGATATACTCAGCTCGAAATGTCACATGTGCATATTCTTAGTCTATATAGTAAAACGACTTTTGTCTCAAGATATGAGATAAAGTTGATAGACTTTTGAGTGATAGATAAGTTCAAGTCTCTACATACCTTTTAGTCGATGAAGATCCACTGTTTCCTTGAGTAGTCCTTCGTCTTGTATGAAGATCGCCATAGAGTTCTTGAGCTCAACTACACTTTCTATCCTAGTGCGATACCTTAGCTATAGTAGAGTAGAAATCAAGACTTTATAGTTTTGATCACTAAGATTGACAAACATGCTTGAGATAGCAACGCATGAGATTTTTACCGAGCAGTGCTCTAACATTTGTGAAAATATTGATTTTGATAATTGTAGCAATACATACATTAATCTTTATATTCTTTTAGAAAACATCTCAACCGGTCTGGAAGAAAAAAATAGATTTATTTGTTTCTGCTGGAAACTCTTTTTATGATTTTTCTGGTTCCACCATGTTTCTATTTGCTTACACATCTCGAGAGTATGAATGATCTCCCATGTTGACATGCTCTTACTGTTCTCTTAAAGGTCATGAACTTTTAAAGTGTTTCAAGCACAAACACAAAGTAAGATACTTCAACAAAGACCGAATCGATTATCAAACAAGATCAAACTTGTTCAAAAATCATCAGAGGTATGTAAACTCATCTCTTCTTCGAAGAAGTTAGTTTCCAATGAAAATACTAGATCACTGGAGAAAAAATCATGGTATAAACATTGTGTGAAACAGGTTTCCATGAATTCCTTTCAAAAAGGTTACGGTGGACAGATTATTGTTCACCCCAGCACAACTTAATTGTGTTGGTTGTGCATCTTGTCTCATGTGCCTGATAAAAATAAACAAGATTGTAGGACCAGAATATCGCTACAACAATATTCTTGCGAGATTAACAACACTTCTGCGAGCATCACCGCAAGATCTTCAACAACACTTTGCGAGTGTCACAGAGTAGTTTAAAGAATGACGTAATGGCTGACGATTGAAGAAACATGAGAAGAGCATGATTGTTCAGCGATGGTTACAATGCTTGCGAGAACTGACATTATAACCATCGCGATAAGATCGCAGAGTAGATCCAAAATAAAAGGAAAATTTAGCTGTCATCCACTTTGTAATTTCCTATATAAAGTGTTCCAATAGATTCAAAGAAGGATGATGTATTTTGGATAGTTGAGAAAGTCTTGAGGAGAGAGAAACTTCAAGAGAATAGTTGTATTCTTGATTTCTTATATTTCTTGTAAACATTTCTGAGAATCAAATAATAAAGTGTCATTTTTAATCTTCAAGTATGAGTTGATTATTGCAAATTCTTATCAAGGGTGTAGTGTAGGATTTCCTGCAACTACATTTTGGCGCCCGAAACAGGGATTGAATTAACGAAAATCATAGAAAAGACGAAGTAGAAGATGAGAAGTATTCAAGATAAAGAGGATAATTAAACAAATTGGTTAAATAATTGAAGAAAAAATGATCAGAACCAAAGAGAATTGTAGGAAATTGGAGTGTGGTATGGTAACAAAAACAATGATTGATAGATTCCATGAAAATATTAAGGGGAAGATACATAAACGAGATTTCTAAGGAAGAAAGATTATGGCGGTGGATAAAATATCATCATTGAAGGATTGGGAAAAGCGGGAGATCATATTTACAGCAGCAGAAATACCAGAAGAAAATTTAAATCACACATCTCCTTTGGTAATTACAATATCCACTATACTAATGAGAATGGAAGAATCAATAAAATCTGTAGAAAAATGGGTTGTGAATAAAACTTTGGTGGATGCAGGAAGTTCTATGGATATAATATTTTATCATACTTTTAAGAAAATGGGATACAAGGATGAAGAAATGTCTTGTTCAACATATCATATTCATGGCTTTGGAAAATATTTAACAAAACTTAAAGGCGAAATAGTGGTACGAATTCCGCTAGGAGAGATTGAAACACAAGTAACATTATGTGTGGTAGACGTGGAATCACCGTATAACATGATATTGGGAAGACCATGGATACATTCAATCAAGGATGTAGCATCAGCATTGTACCAATGCATCAAATTTCCAATTCCCAGTGGAATTGGAGAAATTAGAGGAGATACAGATCTTGTGGAGCTGTGTTATCAAACTGAAGTGAGAAATTGTGAAGAGCGTCCAAAGCTGCGAAAAGCTCGCAGAAAATTGGCGAGATAAATGAATAAAGAAGAAGAGTTTAAAGTTTACATGATAAAAGCAAAAGAAGGAAAAGGAATACCCAGCGAAATCTCGCAAGAAGGAGATGAACTCGCAAGAGTTATGAAAACACCAACACCAATGGTAGAACTTGAAGCCAGTTACACCGCAGCAGAACCAACAAAGGAAGTAAATATTGGTAGTGAAGAAGAGCCTAAAATGCTACGAATTGGGACTAAAATGGAGGCAGATGAGGAAGAACGAACTATAAATCTCTTGCGAGAATATAAAGACATCTTCGCGAGGAGCATGGATGAGATGCCAGGAATAGATCCATCAATAGCATGTCATAAATTAGAGATCAACAAAGATGCAAGACCATTTAAGCAAAGAATAAGAAAAATCACAACAACATACCATTCTCAAATAGAAAAAGAATTACAGAAAATGCTCGACGCAGGAATTAAAAGGCAAGCAAAATATCCAGAATGGATTGCAAATATGGTGGTGGTCCCAAAGAATAACAAAGGAATACGAATTTGCATAGATTTTACTGATTTAAACAAAGCTTATCCTAAAGATAGTTTTCCATTACCAGATATCCCACAAATGGTTGAATCAGCAGCGGGAAATGCTAAAATATCTTCATTGGATGGATATAAAGGATATAATCAAATACCTCTCGCTGAAGAAGATCAAAAGCACACCGCATTTTTTGCTCCAAGGGGGTTATATTGCTATACAAAAATGCCCTTTGGTTTATGAAATGCTGGTGCAACATATCAAAGAATGGTGGAGAAAGTGTTTGCGAAATGGATTCATAAAACATTAGAGGTGTATGTAGATGATATGCTGATCAAAAGTAAAGAAGCTGAGAATCATGTGCAAGATTTGAAAGAGATTTTTGATCAAATGCGACAGTTTAATATCAAAGTGAATCCCGACAAGTGTACTTTTGGAGTAACTTCAGGAAATTTTTTGGGGTATATAGTGTCAAAAGAAGGAATACAAGTTGATCCAGAAAAAGTGCAAGCAATTCGCGACGGTAAAAGATGTGCAAAAGCTGAATGGACTCTTAGCCTCGCTAGGAAGATTCATCTCGCAATCTTCAGACAAGTGCAAACATTTTTTTCGATATACTTAAGAAGGGAACAAAATATAAGTGGACAGATGAATGTGAAAAGGATTTTCAAGGAATTAAAGAACATTTAATGAACATATCTATTTTACAAAAAGCTGAACCGGGAGAAGAACTATTGATTTATCTCACAACAACCACGTACGCGCTAAGTGCAGTATTGATTCGAGTGAATGCATGGGTGGAGAAGCAAATTTATTATATCAGCAATACATTTAATTCTGCAGAGAGAAATTAGTCAAAGATTGAGAAGTTAATTCTAGCATTAGTTCATGCAACTTTTAAACTTCGCATTTATTTTCAAGCACATAAAGTGAATGTATTAACAAAAGTGCCAATTGAACCAGTAATGAAAAATTCAAAAAATATCAGGCAGAGTTGGGAGATGGAATGCACAAGTAGGACACTTTGATATTCAATGTGAAATTCTATCCTCGCCAAAGTCACAAGTTATAGCAGATTTCTTAGCTGAATTTCCTTTAGAAGATGATGAAGTTGTGGAAGAGATGATGGATGTATAAGAGGAACATGGAGATCCAAAAGAGCTATTAACAGAACCAAATAGATGGGAGATATTAGTGGACGGATCATCAAATGGAGAAGGTAATGGGGTTGGAGTTGTTTTCATCTTGCCAGAAGGAGAAAAAATGGCTTTTTCATTTAGATTGGAATTTTCATCCACTAATAATGAGACAGAATATGAAGTTGTGATTCATGCTCTAAAATTCGCAATATAAATGAAATTGGAAAATGCAAGAATTACTAGTGATTCGCAATTGGTTATTCTCCAGATAAAGGGAGAATATACAACAAATGAACCATCTTTGAAGAAATACAAAAAACTTGTTGAAGAATTGTCTGCGAAAATTCCAAAAATAAAATGGAGACACATATCAAGGAAAGATAACATGCTCGCAGATGCTTTTGCTTTTATATCCAGTATGATGACGAATCCAGCTGCGAGATGTATAAAAATCCAAACACTTATATCACCTTCAATAAATAAGGAAGAAGAAGAGACAGATGTGATGATGATAGAAGCTGGCGAGGAAGAGCAAAAAAGCAATATCACAGATTGGCGAGAAGATCTTTATGCATACTTAGCGAGAGGAGAAATCCCAAGAAATCAATTAGAGGCACATAAATTAAAAAGTAGGGCAACCAATTACGAGCTAAGAGTTGGAGTATAATATCGCAGATCTTTTAATGGACCATCACAAAGATGCTTGACGAGAGAAGAAGGACAAAAAAATGTTAAAGATGTTGCATAGTGGTGATGCTGGTAATCACAGTGGGGGAAGATCATTAGCATATAGAACAAAAATGCAAGGATATTACTGGCCATATATGCATGAGTATGCGAAGTAACTCTCAAGGCGTTGTGAAGATTGTCAGCGATATGGAAAAAAGATACATTCACCAGGAGCACCATTATCATCTTCAACAAGTGTATGGCCTTTTGGGAAATGGGAATTAGATATTGTGGGACCATTTGTGCCTAGTTCTGGACAAAGAAGATATCTAATTGTCGCAACAGATTATTTCACAAAATGGGGAGAACTAAAGGCAGTCTAATATATCCGCGATAAAGATATTTTTACATTTATATGTGAAAATATAATTTGCAGATTTGGGATTCCAGCACAGTTGGTGTCTGATAATGGAAAGCAGTTTGAAGGGCAGAATATAGAATTGTTACTCAATGAATTTAAGATAAGATGTGGAAAATCTACTCCTTTATACCCACAAGCATATGGCCAAGCTGAAGCAACTAATAAGACAATCGCAGACATCTTAAAAAATAAGCTAGAAGGATACCACAGGGAATGGTGCGAGCAATTACATAATGAAATATGGGCTTATAATACAACCAGACGAGAAGCTACTGGAATGTCACCTTTTTGTTTGACATACGGGGTTGAAGCTGTGTTACCAACAAAAGTTGCTATCCCTACTACAAAAAGAGAAGCTTGGGATCGAAATCTAAGTGTTGGAATGATTCTAAGTAAACTAGATGAATTATAAGAGAAGAGAGCAAAGGCTTTACAACATATGGAAAATTATCAGAGAAGGTTAGCTCGCGAGTACAACAAACGTGTTAAAAAATGTGAATTCCAACCAGGAGATTTAGTGCTGCGAGAAACACCAAGTTATCAGCGAGAAAATGGTGGAAAACTGGCGAGAAAATGGGATGGACCATACATTATTAAAGAGATAGTTGGAACTGGGGCATACAAATTAATAGATCCTGAAGGTAGAGACAAAGACTTGATAGACCATGGAATAGATTATATCTGAAAAGATATTATCAATGACAAATCCTGCGAGAATAGAGATGCTGACATGCTATGTGATGAAACAAATAATAAATTTTTCATTCTTACAATCGCGAGATATTCCAATACCAAAGCAAGTAAGAAATGCGAAAATATCGCAAGAGACGCGAATAAAATTTCGCAGAGATTAAAAGAATGGGACAAACCTTTATGGCGTACACCTTAGTTCGCGGGTATAATCTCGCAAGAGGCAAATGTAAGACCTGAAGTACGTCATATAAGGTGGTATCTCTTTACATGACTCAGGGATAAGGTTATACCGCTGCTGGAACCTGAGTCATGCATATGTTGGGGTTAAATAAAACCTATCCAGGAGAGATATCTTGGATTTACAACTATATAAGGTTATACCCTGGTTGGACGACTGAGGATCTCTTCTAAGGAGTACAGAATATGACCAAGGCGCCGAGGTACACGGTTGAGTCAAGGGTGCCCGGGGCATACAAAACTACCGTGGACATTCTTGGCAAGTCTTGGCTATGATGCACTCGGCCTGAAGAAAACCCCACTTAGGGTGCAGTCTTGTAACTATAAGCCATATAGGCATAAAGGACAAGAGGCTGCGAAAATAACTGGTTGTTAGTAAATCTGGATGGGAGGAGCTAGTCTTGTATGTCCTATGTGCTTTCCTTTAAGGGGCAACCAGGGGGAAGATAAGGGTGGCACCCTCCATTATGGAGCTGATAAGTGTATAAAGAAGGCAATGTCATGGGGCTTATGATCGCAAGAACATTTAGGACTGTCATATTGTCGCGTGACAAAAATTATACAGAGGCAACAAGCCATAATAGAAAAGTTTAGATGAGATCAATGGGTTTGTACATGAAAGTGTAATGACGTCCTGCGATTTCATCGCAAGACGGCAATGTCATAAGATTTAGTTCTCGCAAGGGAGATCAAACTTATCATATTGTCGCAGAGAAGTTGAAAAAATATGGATAAGACAAGATCAAAGGGTTTTTACATGCAAATGTTAGGACATCCTGCGATTTTGTTGCAGACACAAAAAATTGGCAAAATAAGACCTTTAACTAGGAAGGCAAAATAAGACCAACAGAATAATCTCAAACATTAACTATTCCATTTAAGAATGCAGAGAAGATTTGTTCATCGCAGGAGAATATATGAGAAAGAAGATTCCTTAAGAATTTTTCAGAAACATTATTCAAAATCATAGAGCAGGATTATTAGAAGAAAATATCGCAGTAGTATTCATCACATCGCAGATCTATTCCTAATTTCGCAAGAAGTATAGCCAGACAGCTCGCAAAAAGAAGATACAGGAAATAGTTGACCATTACAAGAAAGATAATGAAGGGAAAGTAGGGGAGTGGATAAATAAAATCTCATTATCTTCCTTGAGAATATTCAAAATAACAGAAGTAAAAGTTGAATTCCAAAGTTGCATAAAGTTACATTGCTCGCAAGAAAGAGGAAGGAAATGAAAACAAAAATAAAATTTGTAGGACCAGAATCTCGCTACAGCAATATTCCTGCGATAGTAACAACACTTCTGCGAGAACATCGCGAGTTCATCAACAACACCTGACGAGTAACACAAAAGAATGACGTAAAGACTAACGATTGAAGAAACATGAGAACAACATGTTTGTCTCGCGATAGTTACAAAGGTTGCGAGACTGAACATTGTGATTACCGCGATAAGATCGCAGATTAGATCCGAAATAAGAGGAAAACTTAGCTGTCATCCACTATGTAATTTCCTATATAAAGGGTCCCAATAGATCCAGAGAAGGATGATGTATTTTTAAGAGTTGAGAAAGTATTTAGGAGAGAGAAACTTCAAGAGAACAGTTGTATTCTTGAGTTCTTACATTCCTTATAAACGTTTCTGGAAATCAAATAGTGAAGTGTCGTTTTTAATCTTCAATTCTTAGTCGATTATTACAAATTCTTAACAAGGGTGTAGTGTAGGAATTCCTGCAACTACAAAATTCAAGCTTCATCGTTAGTCTCGCCAAATTCATTATCTTTGACAGTGTTGCCAGCTTCACCAACATTCTTCTCATTGCGAGTTTCTCATTCTTTTAATTCTTTACCAACAATTGCTTCACCACCTGTAGTTACTGCTCTATGAGGGCTTTCTTCTTCTTCTTCTGTTGGGTCTTCTTGAGTAATATCTTCTTCACCACTTGCATATTCTAAATCCTTATCCATGGGAAGAGGAACTTCATCATCATCAACTTCTAGAGGAAGAACAGTGTAGTTGCAGGAATTCCTACACTACACCCTTGTTAATAATTTGTAATAATCAACTAAGATTTGAAGATTAAAAATGACATTTTACTATTTGATTTCCAGAAAATGTTTACAAGAAATATAAGAACTCAAGAATACAACTGTTCTCTTGAAGTTTCTCTCTCCTTAAGACTTTCTCAACTCTCAAAAATACATCCTCCCTTTCTGGATCTATTGGGACCCTTTATATAGGAAATTACATAGTGGATGACAGCTAATTTTTACTCTTATTTCGGATCTAATCGGCGATCTTATCGCGGTGACTATAATGTTCAGTCTCGCGACCTTTGTAACTATCGCGAGACAAGCATGTTCTTCTCATGTTTCTTCAATCGTCAGCTTTTACATCATTCTTTTGTATTATTCGTCAAGTGTTGTTGATGAACTTGCGATATTCTCGCAGAAGTGTCGTTGCTATCAAAAGAATATTGTTGTGGCGATATTCTTGTCCTACATCTTGCCTCTTCTCATGTCTTTTTCTGCGAAGAAGAGAAAATCATGAGAACTGAATCTGTTATAATGCCGCAACTGTTTATCTTTTTGCATTCTTCTATTTTGACACGTTTTTGTATCCTTCGCCAGCTGTCTCTACATACTTTTTCTTCCATTCAATCTTTGACACGTCCTTTTTTTAACCGTTGCAATCTGACCGTTCACGTCTTCTCGTTGCATTAATTGCATTTATTTTCTCGAGAAATTTCTTCTTCTATAAATACTCCTTTCATTCTTCTCTTTTCTTCTTTTTACTTTCTTCTTCTTTTTCTGCATAACCTCTTTGCAAGTTTACTGTTCTTCCGTGAATTGCGCATCTGCTATCGCAGTGATTTCTTTCTTGTTTTTCGATATTTTATTTCATTCCCATACTTAAAAATGGTTGCTGCACGCGCTAAAAATTTGGCTGCTTTTAATGAGATGCTAGAAAAACTTAGAAGCAAGGGTTTCACTTTGTCTACAATTCCATATCAAAGCCCTAAATCTGAACTTTCTCTCAAATTATTTACTGATCATCAATGTTCTCGCGATAAAGTTATAGTATCGCTAGGTCAACTTGAAGCTGGTCTTCCCATTCCTCTCTATGACCCGGAACTTCCATTATTCTACCAAATAATCTCTCATGAGAAGTTCTCGCGAGCAGTATATCAGCTAAGTGGGGATTGTATTAGATTATTGCTTGAATATGCTTCTCGCGGAGCTAAGAAAGAATCTCGCTACCCTGATTCTGCTAAGAATCCTCAATTCAAGGACGTTCTAATCATTCATGCGATGTATACAGTGGATAATTTCTTCATCAACTATGACATAATTCCCATGAAGAGAGATCGCACCTGCTGGGGTGTCCGCTTGCAAAAGAAATATAAAGTTGATGATGACAAAGTTATTATGTTGGATATTGATTGGCATACAAATACCAATCTTATTGAGGACAAGTGGTTTATTTTTCCTCTAATTTTAGAGGGTCCATATATTTATGGTTCCCATGTGCTACCCGCGAATACTATAGAGTATCGTCCATGGGTCTTCTATTGGCCTGAAGAAACTAAAGAAGTATGTTACATAATTATTATCCATTGTCTTCCTTATGTTTTTATCTTCTCGCTAACTACTTCGATCTTTTTCAGATTGACAGACTAAAGATCTACTATCAAAACTTTAGAAAACCCAGCACTCTTTTAGCTCTTAAATCTCCCACAGATGAAGTAATAAATATCCTTTCATAAATTTTAACAATATATTGTTGCCCCTATTTCTTATCTTTATATGTGTTCGCAGGAAATTGAAGAATTAGAACCAACAAGACCTGCGAGGACTAAGGTAAAAGTTGTGAAATCTTCAGCTGATCGCAAGGGTAAATCTACCGCTCCTCCCAAAGGAAAGCCTTCTGCCCCTCGCGGTGAGGAATCTAACGATCCTCCCTCAAAGAAAAGAAAAATCCAACCCTCTTCTTGTTCAATTCCTCAACCTATTTTAGAAAATTTAAATGATAATTTTGGTGATGACGTTCCTTCCATAAAGGATTCTTCTTCTTCTGAGTCTTCAATGGATCAACTATCTAAAAATTTTGGTGATGCTACTAGTGGTATTATAAATGATTATGGAGATGAAGCACTTAATGGGATATCCCAGGCCCTCGCCAAAGTCTGCGATGCCCCCATTCTGGTTGATAGTGATTCTTTTCATGGAATCTCAAGATCGCTAACTCCCAGTCTTTTAAATTCACTTGGTATCCTGGTATGTTTCCACTTATTCATCCTTTTTTATGTACTTATTGATATTTTTTTCCAAATCTTGACTTTATTCAATTCTATCGCAGGTTGGAAGAGCTTCTTTTGCTGTCGCTTCTGATTTGGATAATAGACGTGCTATTTATGAGAAGAAAACTGCTAATATTCGCGAAGATAAAGAAAAACTAGAAGCTGAAGTTGTTGAGCTTCGCAAGAAAAATAAGCAGTTGGAGACTGAAGCTTCAGTTGATAAGCAAAAATCTCTGATCTTGATAAATCTAATCAACAACTCTATGGTATGATTCATTCCCTTTCTTTTTTAATTCTTCTGACCCTATCACAGCTTATTCAAGCAACCATTTTTGCAGATGTTTATGGTCTTACTGATGAGGCTACATTCCTCCAATCTTTTCCTGAACCCATAGATGAAAATACCCTTCTTGCTCGCCTCAATAATTCTTTAAGTAATTTCTCAGACGATCAAATTAGATCTTTCTCTTTAGATGAACTTAAATCCAAATTTAATCTCTTAAAAATTGAGCACAGATTCGACTTAAGTTTAACCAACAAGTTTAAGCACCTTTATCTTAATTCAAAGGAATAAATCAATAGATTAAGAAAAATAATAGTGATCTTATTGACAAGAAGGATCGTGCAGTTAAAAATGGCACCAAGGCCCTAACAGATTTTCATAAAACTCTTTTTCGTACTCAAATGGAAAGAGATAGGCTTATCCGCGAGAATAAAGATATTCTTGCGAGAGAAACTCAAGTTCGTTCTCGCCTTCTTATTAATAGCGATGATGAATTTTCTTGGGATGCAAAAGTTCTTGATAATGCCAGAAATAATTTAGGTGTAGATGCTAGTCTTCATTCTGATCAAGCATCTTTAATTAGAGATATGATTTCTGAAAGAGAAGGTTGTCAACTGTTCTACTCTGTTAACCCCTTGTTTTTATTATTCTTCCTTGTAGAATTTCTTATCTTATTGTCATATTCTCGCAGAAGCTGAAAAGAGGTATCATAAAAGAATTGGAGAACTTGAGGACGAGAAGAATAAACTCACGACCAATCTTATTGCTCGCGAAGAGAAATATTCAAGATTGAAAAATCAATTTAAAACTGCGAATTTTAACAGATCTCTTGTTATTACTCGCAATAATTCCATTAAATTGGTTTGTAATGATCATGGAATTTCTCATTCTATATATCCTGATCTTGCAAAGGAGGTACCAGCAAAAACTCCAAACCTTGTTATCTCTGATAGCGATGAAGAATCTGATGAAGATGAATATGATGATAATGATGAAGAAGAAAAGTCTGGCGAAGAAGAAAAGTCTGACAAGGATGAAGATAATGATAACGATGAAGTGGAGAAATCTGGCGATGAAGAGAAATCTGACAAAGAAGATGGTGATGGACCTAATTAGTTTTGTTTCTTCTTTTTATCTTCTTTGTAAATTTTGTATACTCATTTCCTTCCTCCAATTTTGTAAACTTATTTTCCTTCTATCTGTATGCAATTAGAGAACATTTCTTTTTCCGCAAATTAATCAATCAACATAATCATAACCCTTTAATTATCTGTAAATTGTGTCATTTAATAATATCTTATGCAATTTTATCATATGGTATATGAATAATAATTTCATCATTCTACGCATTCCCATACTTGCCTCTATTATTCATCTACAATAAGAAAAAATTGAGTAAAGATTAGATAGTAGTTGTAGAATAAATAGATTTTGCCTCAATATCCGCTATAATTATCGCTAGCAACAACTGCATAACGTTATGATTTATGCGTAAAATCGCAAATCTCATAACATTTGCGAGCATTATCGTAGTAATCTTATGGTATTATTATGCCTTCCTAATTAAAGGTCTTATTTTGCCACATTTTTTCTTTCTGCGACAAAATCACAGGACGTCTTTACATTTGCATGTATTAACCCATTGATCTTGTCTTATCCATACTTTTTCAACATCTCTACGACAATATGATAAGTATAAACTCTCTTGCAAGAATTAATCCTTATGACATTGCCGTCTTGCGATGAAATCGCAGGACGTCTTTACACTTTCATGTAAAAACCCATTGATCTCATCTTAACTTTTCTATTTTAGCTTGTTGCCTTTGTATAATTGTTTTCACGCGACAATATGATAGGCCTAAATGTTGTTGCGATCATAAAGCCCCATGACATTGCAGTCTTAAGACACTTATAAAATCCCTAATGGAGGGTGCCGCCCTTATCTCCCCCCTGGTTGCCCCTTCAAGGAGGGCACATGGGCCATACAAGACTAGCTCCTCACATCCAGATTTACCAACAACCAGTTGTTTTCGCAGCCTCTTGTCATTTATGCCTATATGGCTTATAGTTACAAGACTGCACCCTAATTGGGGTTTTCTTCAGGCCGAGCACATCATAGCCAAGACTTTCCAAGGATGGCCAGGGTAGTTTCGTACGCCTCGGGCACCCTTGACTCAACCGTGTACCTCGGCGCCTTGGTCATACTCTGCACTCCTTGGAAGAGATTCTCAGTCGTCCAACCAGGGTATAACCTTATATAGTTGGAAATCCAAGATCTCTCTCCCGGATAGGTTTTCTTTAACCCCAACATCCGCATAACTCAGGTTCCAGCAGCGGTATAACCTTATCCCTGAGTGATGTCAAGAGATACCCCCTTATATGACGCGCTATTAGGTCTTACATTTGCCTCTTACGAAATTTTATTCGCGACCTAGGGTGCGCACCATAAAGGTTCGTCCCATTCTATTAATCTCTGCGAAATTTTATTCGCTCTTCTCGCGAGTATGATAACTCTGATAAAATTTCATTTATGTAACCTCCTTTTTGTATACTTCTGCAACCTTTTCAAAAAGAGTATTCTTTTCAGTTATATTTTCTTCAAACAAGTCATTCATAAATTTCTCCAAATTTCATCATTTTACCTCCCTACTTACTACTTTCTATTGCTGCCTTCTTGTTGCGCTTTTCTATTCTTTCTTCATTTGCGAGACGCTCACCGTCAACCATTAATTTTCCTCTTCTTTGATCTCGCAACATTTCATCTTCTCGCTGTTCTGTTGCATCAACCATTAACTTGTCACCTATTTGTTTCTGTTTGATGTTTTGTTTTCAATTTCTATTCCTCGCGGATCAACAATGTAACGACTAAAACAAATTCTTCGCCTTTGCTCCAACTTCAATCACTAATGTTTCTGCTTCTTTTACCGCATTGACTCTGTGGTTTTCTGGTGCTGGTGGTAATCGCTGGGACTGTGGATGTCCTACTAGAAAGTGATTTAACTTCCCTTGATCAATCATCCTTAAGATTATCCTTTTTATATTTCTACAATCATTTATTGAATGACCATGAAAATGATGGTAAGGACAAAATTCTTGACTTCGACTATTTGGATGCGGCTCTTTTCCCATGTTCCATGGTGATGGTATATTTTCCATCATAATGATAGCCTCCCAAATTTTTTCTATGCTAGTATTTAGAGGTGGAATCTTAATTTCTTCCCATATTATCTTCTGATTTCCTTGACCTCTAAAATTGTTCTGTCTCTGTCCACCATATGTTTCTTGTGGTTGATCAAGTCTTTGTATTTTATTATTTCCACCGCGATTGTAATAATTTTTATCTCTTTCATATTCTTCTTGATCTCGACTGCCCATAGCTACTAACTTATGTTGGTTATCAATCACCACTTTCTCTTGTTGTGCCTGCGAGGTGCTCGCCACATTATTAATCATTTTAGGTAGCAAACTTCCATTCGTCGCTAACAAGTTGGTGTTGGCGATCGGGTATGACTCCATCTCATTCTGTTTTTCTTCTAAAGAAATGTATTCTTCTTGTAGATCTCGTAACTCTGTCATAGTGATTGTATTTTTGATTCTGAAAACTTGTATGCACAGTAGATTGGTTGCAAACATTGCATTAATGAAGGATAAAATGAGGTATCTCTCATCCACTCTCCCAGCCATCTCGCTGCACATTGACTTCCATATTATGGTTAAGTGTTTCAAGCTCTCGCCAATCCTCTGCTTTAATCCAAATACATCTTCAATACATGGCCACGATGAATTGTTGCTTATATATGCTCCCAGAAATGTAGCTTGTAAATGATCAAAAGATGTTATAGTGTTTTTTGGCAATCCTTCAAACCATTTTAGCGCCTCGCCAGTTAGGCTGGACGCAAAATATTTGCACAATACAACATCATGGTTTTCCCACTGTAGCATACACCTAACATAAGCTTTGACATGCTGAACAACACAAGTGGTTCCATCAAAGATACTGTTTAATGTTGGTAAGTTGCACTTTGGGGGTATTCCTCCTAGTTGTACTTCCTGGGTGAAAGGGGTTCTCGCAGATTCTTCAATTGCTTCATCAAGTTGCCTTCTGCCTCCTTCTTTTCTATTGTTTATCATTCCTCGCATTTCTGCTAATTCTCTCAATATTTGCTCATTTTCAGCTGAATTTTGTTCCATTGGTCTCTTTAATGCGGATTCTCTTCTTCTGCGTTCGTGTCTTTCTTGCCCTGCGAGATTTTGTGCATCTAATTCTTCATCTCGTCTTTATCTGCGATGTTCTCTTTCACCTCCTTCTTGAAATCGCAACTGATTATGCTGTCTATTTTCTTCTCTATGAATTTCTTCATTTCTCATCATTTCTCCTCGCTGTCTTTCTATTCTCCTATGTATTCTATTATATTCCTATTGAATGTTATTATTATAGCGATTTTGTGTACGTCTCCTTTCTCGATTTTCATGGTTATTCTGTCGTACTGCCTCTTGAAATTCTTGTTCTTCTACTTCTGCCCTTAATCTTTCTCTCTCGCAAGCTAGACGTGCTTGTTCAGCATAATGTCTCCCAATTTCCTCCTCAATTATTTTTCGATTTCTTTGAATCTCTCGCCCATGTAATATTCTCCTACCTTCTTCTCGATTCTCTTCACCATTTTGGTTATTTCCACCTTCTTGATTTCTGATATTACGTCTTCCATCCAAAACTTCATCGCGTGGTATGTTGCGATCGTCAATCATTTCTTCTCTTCCATGATGCTGCTCTTCATTTGGATTTTGCATTTCATCTCGAATATTTTCTTCAATATTTCTCATAGGGAAATTTCGCCTTGGTTCTTCTCTAATTGATCTTGTACTTGATCTAGTGGTACTTCTTGATCTTCTTCTCTGTAACCTCAAATTTTCCCTTCTCAACTCGTGATTTTGTCTCGTTAAATTTGCATGTTCTTCTGCTTCTAATCTCCTTTCCTCCTGTATCCTTTGTCTAAAATCATCTGCTATTTCATTCTTGCCTTCTCCCTGAACTAATCCTTCGTCCGCTCATTGATCTATTTTTTCTCTTCTTCCGTTTCTCAATTGTTGATCTTCTTCTTCTTCCATTGAATCGGATCTCTAAGTGTGCACACTCACTCTATCATAATCCACAGCTCTATCTTGCACTGGTGTTTGTTGATTTTGCTGTTGAATTTGATTTTATGCTCCATTCCTTATTCTATTTATTCTTGTTCTTACTCTTGAAGATTCTCCCAATTCATTTGTTCTTTCTCCTGCAAGTCTTTTACTCCTTCTCACGGTTGTTGGTGGTTCTGATGTATTTCTTATTCTTCCATCCATTAATTCTTTAAACTGTTAGATCTTGTATAAATTCTTTCACTATTTTTTCAAATTCCTTCCAATTACAATGTCAATTTTTATCTTTTTCTTCAAAATATTACTAATTCATCCCTGTTTCTGGCGCCAAAATGTAGTTACAGGAATTCCTACACTACACCCTTGTTAATAATTTGTAATAATCAACTAAGATTTGAAGATTAAAAATGACACTTTACTATTTGATTTCCAGAAAATGTTTACAAGAAATATAAGAACTCAAGAATACAACTGTTCTCTTGAATTTTCTCTCTCCTAAAGACTTTCTCAACTCTCAAAAATACATCCTCCCTTTCTGGATATATTGGGACCCTTTATATAGGAAATTACATAGTGGATGACAGCTAAGTTTTCCTCTTATTTCAGATCTAATCTGCGATCTTATCGCGGTAACTATAATTTTCAGTCTCGCGACCTTTGTAACTATCGCGAGACAAGCATGTTCTTCTCATGTTTCTTCAATCATTAGTCTTTACGTCATTCTTTTGTGTTATTCATCAAGTGTTGTTGATGAACTTGCGATATTCTCGCAGAAGTGTCGTTGCTATCGCAAGAATATTGTTGTGGCGATATTCTGGTCCTACAAACATATATAGGAGGGAGAGACTGGGAAATCATAATGTGGTTCACAAGAACTTTAGCACTAAGGTGAACCTTGCGAAAGAAACCTCTGTAACGGTTCCTAATTTCTATATTCTTGAAGTATTCGAGATAATCATATCTTCTCTCTGTCTGGTCGCGAGATTTTACAAGATCAGAAGTGAGAATCCTGTTTTCTTTGGGAACTTTATCCAATTTATCAGTCAAATCAGAAGTGGTAAAGTGGAGGCTTCTTTCAGATTTTGTGAGAAACAAAAATGACAAGAAAATATTCAGGTGAAAATCTCGCAAGAAGTATAGCGGAGAAATTAAATAGAAAAATTAATAGTCAAGATAGCCAAAATGACTACCTTCTTTTTGAGAAGTTAAGTTTTGAATTAATGTTAAGAAACAGTTCTCCCATTGATTCATGGCATCGTCAAACTTATCCCCAACTATACCCTTCAGGCGAGACTTTATGTTTTCTTCTTTGGAGTGGAGATACGAGTTTTCCTTTGCTAATAAAGAATAAGATTTGTAGTTGCAGAATATCCTACAACTACACCCTCAGTAGAATTAGTAAACTTAAGAAGTTCATGATGATGAATAACAATTTTCTTATTAATGCTCTCAATTAATCACAAGAAATATCTAAATGGAACTAGAATAGTTACAACTTTCTCTATTCTCTCTCCTTTAATATTTTTTCACACTCACTAAAAGAACCTCTCGAATTTTACATTTGAACTACTATTTATAGTGAAATATTTACAACTGTAATAACTTACGAAGCATCGTAACTTATGATCGCAAGCTTATTTTATCTCGCAAACTTTCCATTCTTCTCCCACGTATCTTCTATCATCGTGTTATTTTGAGACACTTTCCTTTTATAAACATTGCTATATTCGCAACCCAACCTCTTGCGATATTCGGTTCCTACTTGCGATATTCGGTACCTACATCTTGCCTCTTCTCATGTCATTTCTACAAAGAAGTAATGATCGTGAGAATATAACCGTTACTTATTCTTTTTACTTGGACACGTCTTTTATAAACGTTCTTTCTTAACTATTTCCTTATATAAACTCCTTTTATTCTCTTCCTTATCTTTCTTTCACTTTCTCTTTTCACTTCTGTAACTTCATCTTCTTATTACACTTTCAGTTATCATTTTATCTTCTTGTTTTATCTCATCATGAGTTCTCCAAGGTAATTTTCTTCTATTTCTCACGTCTTTCACCTGTTCACCTCTTTGATTTCTATCTAATTTATTGTTTGATTTTGATTTGTTTCAGCAAAATTATTCCTCAGGTGAAACCTTCAACCAAAAACTCAACTCCTAATCTTCGAAGAAGAAAATCCGAGAATCAAAAGGTAGTTAAAATACTCTGTTTTCCTTTTTAAACAATATATTGTTGCCTTAGTTTTTAATCTACCTTTTGGTTCGTAGGTTGGTGAAAAATCAAACCCCATTAAGAGATCTCGAGTGACCAAACCTACACCATTAATTTCAATCGATGATTTCCTTCCTGAGGTTGATGAATAATTTCCCTCTCCCCCTCATGAAAGTACTTCTTCACAAACTCCTGCCTCTACTCCATTACCCAGTTTTCAATCTCCCACCAATGTCAATTTATCGACACTTCTTCGAGATCAACCTTCACAAGATACTTCCTCAACTTCGTCTCCCAAAAATCCTATTTTTACCCCTAATCCCTTGAATGTTGTTGCTCCAAGCAACTTACAACTTGCTCTAATTCCTTCAAATTCTTCCCCTCTTTCTCAAGAAGCTCGAGACGAAATTTATTCAACTTTCCAAATGTTATCTGAGGTCTTAAGTAGTACTGCGAAGTATTCAAACGTTCGTTCGCAATCTGAATTTTGTGAGGTGCTCAATAATTTTATCAATCCTGATATTTCTATTTCATGCCAATCTTTGGAAAAATAAGTTGAATTGCTTCGCCAATCTCATGAATCTTTGAAAGAGGAATGTGAGAATCTTCGTAAAGTGAATCATCAGCTTCAGAATGATTCTCTAGATTGTGCGATCCTTCGCAAGAGGAATGATGTATTAAAAGGTATTACTATTATCTCTATATTTTTTTTTCTCTTGTTTATTTCTATTCCTCACATGCTTGAAACACCCATTTAAACCCATTCCCCTTTATAGAATCTATCCAGAAATGTAGAATGTTGGTACTTCATCATGAATCAGACGCACAAGAATCTCAAGCCAAACATGCAAGTCTTTTGAACCAATTCTCCCACTTATCTAATCTTCATTCATGTGCTCTTGATAATTTTGATGCCCTTTTCCAAGAGAATACTCAATTAATTTAAGATCAGAAATTTTTGAATGATGAAATATCTCAGCTCAATTCTTCTTTAACTAAATCCGATTTAAGGATAGAATCCCTAGTAGAAGAGAATGAAACTTTATCAAAAGAACGATGTTTGTACTTGAATACAATGAACGCTTCTTCGCAAAAATTAAATATTCTTCAGAGTAAATGTTGCGATCAAGAAAATCTCCTTTATTTGTTAAAAGGTGAACTTGAGGAATTGAAAAGGTCTTCAGATGCCGAAAGAAGTTCATTTGCTGCCGAGAAGAAATCCCTTCTTAATAAGAATATGATATTAAGCACTAAGAGGAATAAACTTAAAGAAGATTACTCTCAACTAGAAAGTCTTAATGCCAAACTTGCGAAGGATAAAAATTATCTTCTTTCCAAAGATCAAAAGCTTCAATCTAGACTTAAAGGATTAGTTGGCGATGGTTTTGACAATGCGATGGATCAGATGAAGAGTTGTTGTCTATCTTTAGCTCAATTTCTTTCTTCACAAAGAGAAGGTAGTCATTAAAATTTGACTGCCTTTGGTATACCTTTCAATTTTGTTATACTCGCAAAACTGATTCTTTAAATTTTGTTTCACTCGCAGAATCTGAGAACAACCTCCGCAGTGCTAAAGTTGGACTAGAAGCCTCCTGTTCTGAGCTTCGCAAGAAAAACGCTCTGATTTCTACTCGTTTAATCAACTCTCGTGATCATGCCACTCGAAGATTCAACTATCTTGCTTACGCCAAAGATATCGAAGATACCAACCATCAGAAGGCTATACTTCGTGAAAGTCATCTGAAAGCTCAAGTCTTTGCGAATAACATTCTCTTATCAAGGTCCCTTCCTCACGTGAGAATTACACCTCTGAAAATATCTGATGATGAGGTTGCTCGTGATCCTGATAGTGATTTTGATTATGAGAGTGACAATGAAGGACTTGATTTGGAAAAAGAATCTATCCCTCAAGGAGATGTTCATGTTGATGGTCCTACCCCTCCTAAAGATCCAATACAAAACGTTGATGAGGAGCTTTAAACATGATGGATTATTCTACTGTTATTCTTCTTTTTATCAACTTTGTTTTCCTTTCTTTTGAATTCTTTCTCTTGGTTATTGTTGATTCTATTTTCTATGAACGATCCTGCTTACTGCTTGTTTTCCTTAAGAAGCATACTTTGTACTTTGCGATACTACTTTGATCTTTCTTTAAATCTGCATGACTTGATCATATGAAGAGAAATACTATGTCTTGAAGACTTAACTTAGTATTCCCTTTCCCCTTATTATTGCACTTCAGATGATCAATTATTGTTGTAGATATTAAAATACCTGCCTCAGTCTAAGTTGCGAAGATTCAATTTGTTGCGAATTAAATAATAAATTTCCCCTTTGAAGTATAAGAAGTATGAAATCTCCGTGAAGAATTACGAAACATCCTTGAAAAGGTATAAGAAGTATGAAATATTCTTAAAGAAGCATAAGAAGTATGAAACATCCTTAAAGAAGTATACGAAGTATGAAACACCCTTGAAGAAGTATAAAAAATATTCACTTTATGAAGAAACATTCAATGTTTGAAGAAGTATAAGAAGTATTGAATCTCTGAAAAAGTATAAGAAGTATTGAATCTTTGAAGAAGTATAAGAAGTATTCAATCCTTATAAAATTTAATGAATATGAAATATCCGTCTTTGATTGCGAACAAAATTGCCTCTATGATTATGAAATCTTTATATATATTCTCGTAAAAAATTTCCAACAATATTGATGGAATTGATTTCATTAGTTGTTGTGGTCTTATCATGCCTTCCTAAGTAAAGGTCTTATTTTGCCACCTCTTTTGTGGTAATATTTTTGCGATAATATGACAAGTCTGAACATTCTTACGAATATACAACCTCGTGACATTATCGTCTTGCGATGACATCGCAGGACGTTATCACACTTTCATGTAATAACCCATTGATCTCATCTTAACTTTATTGTATGTATGTATATATACATATATATATATATATATATATATTTATTTATTTATTTATTTATTTATTTTTATTTATTTTTATTTTTATTTTTATTCGCAGAAATATTATTGTTGCACAAATATGACAAGCCTTTATGTTCTTGCGAACAAAAAGCCTCGTGACATTTGCGTCTTATAGCACGTATCAGCTCCCTAATGGAGGGTGCTGCCCTTTATCTTCCCCTTGGTTGCCCCTTCAAGGAAGCGTACATCGACCATACAAGGTTAGCTCTTCCCATCTGGTTTTGCAAACAACCATCTTTTGATCGCAACCTCTTATCCTTTTTGCCTATAGGGCTTATAATTACGAGGTTGCACCCTATGGGGTATCTTTGGGCCAAGTGCATCATTTGCCAAGACTTGTCAAGAATGGCAGATGTGCTTCAAACCCATCCAGAACTCTTGACTCAACCGTGTACCTCGGCGCCTTGATCGTTTTCTACACTTCTTGAGAAAGACAGTATGCCTTAGTCTCCCAACCTATATCCTGGTACTTCGCAAGATTAGGTTGAGAATCCAAGGTGTCTAACCCGGATAGGTACCCCGCTTTTGGGTTGTACCCCGTAATGTCCATGTACTCATGTTCCTTGGTGGTGTTCCGGTTTCCCTGAGCCATGCTTGTAGGTACCCCCTTAAATGACGTACTTTTAGGACTTTGCCTCTTACGAAATGTTACTTCGTGAACTAGGGTGTACGCCACAAAGGTTTGCATGTGTAAAATTTCTGCGGCTTTCTTTCTTTTTTGAAAGCTAATCACAGTTTGCGGTCTTTTATTCGCAATTAATTTTTGCGTCTTTCTTTAATGAAAGCTAATCGCAATAAGAATTTTAAAAATTCGTAATTTTGTTAAGCTTCGTGCGAGCAAACCATATTCGCAAAATGTTTCATGAGGTTTATGGATAATACCTTTTTAAATACAATCTATTCCAGGGTCGACCAAGTCTTAAACCCATGTCTCTCCCTTCTGGATCCATCAGCCGATAAGCTCCACTTCCCACAACCTCTTTGATGACATATGGTCCATCCCATTTTGGTGCTAATTTTCCTCCATTTTATTTCTGGTATGGAGGTGTTTATCGCATAACCAAATCCCCTGGTTTGAACTCACGTTCGATAACTCTCTTATTATATTCTCAAGCTAATCTTTCTTGATAAACTTTCATATATCGCAACACCTTTTCTCTTTTTTCTTCTAAATCATCCAATTCACTTAATATCACCCCTGCGCTTAAATTTCTTTCCCAGGCTTCTTTCTTTGTAGTCGGAATTATAACCTCTGTTGGAAATACAGCTTCTACTCCATATGTTAAGCAATAAGGAGACATTCCAGTTGCCTCTCTTCTAGTTGTATTGTATGCCCAAACTGCGCTAGGTACTTGTTCGCACCACCCTTTGAGATGTCCTTCTAATTTCTTTTTGATCGTGTCTGCGATTGTTTTATTTGTTGCCTCTGCCTGTCCATTAGCTTGTGGATATAATGGAGTTGATTTCCCACATTTTATCCTAAAAGCACTGAGTAACATCTCTATATTCTTCCCTTCAAATTTTTTCCCATTGTCAGATACTAATTGTGCTGGAACTCCATACCTACAAATGATATTCTCGAATATGAATGTAAAAACATCCTTATCACGAATATGTTGTACTGCTTTTACTTCTGCGAGCTTCGTGAAATAATCTGTTGCGACTATTAAAAATCTTCTCTTCCCTGATCTAGGTAAGAATGGGCTAACAATGTCCAATCCCCATTTCCCAAAAATCCAGCAGCTTGTTGAAGAGGTTAATGTTGCTCCTGGTGCGTGAGTTCTTTTCCCATGTCGTTGGCATTCTTTACATCGTCTTACCAACAATTTTGCATCTGTGTGCATATAAGGCCAATAATATCCTTGTATTTTTTCCCTGTATGCCAGAGATCTTCCCCCACTATGATTTCCAGCTTCTCCTCCGTGTAACATCTTCAATATTTTTTCTCCTTCTTCACTAGTTAAACATCTTAGAGGTGGTCCACTGAAAGATTTTATGTATAAAATCCCTTCTCGTAGTTCATAATTTTTGCATGACTCTTTAATTTATGTGCTTCTAGTCTGTTTCTGGGTACTTCTCCTGTTGCGAGATATGCATAAATTTCCTTTCTCTAATCTGCGATGTTTTCTGCGATGTTATCTGGTAGTTCCTTTTCTACTTCCATCGTAATTGCTTCTTCAATTTCTTCTTCCTCTTTATTTACTGATGGGTGTTGAATTGTTTGGATTTTGATATTTCTTGCATTAGGGTTTGTCATCATACTTGGAATGAATGCAAAAGCATCTGCGAGTCGATTGTATTTCCTTGTGATATGCCTCCATTTTAGCTTTGGTATCTTCGCAGATAATTCATCAACAAGTTTCTTGTATTTCTTCAAAGAAAACTCATTCGTGGTATATTCCCCTTTAATTTGACAAATTACCAACTGAGAATCACTTGTTATTCTTATACTTTCAAGCTTATTTTCTATTGCGATCTTCAATGCATGCACTACAGCTTCGTACTCTGTTTCATTATTCGTAGATGCAAACTCCACTCTGAATGAAAATGTTGTTCTTTCTCCTTCTGGTGAAATGAACACAACTCCTATTCCATTCCCCTCACTGTTGGATGATCCATCTACCAGAATTTCCCATCTATTTGGTTCTGTTAACAAATCTTTTGGATTCCCAAATTCTTCTTCAACATCCATCATCTCTTCTACTGCCTCGTCTTCTTCCAAAGGAAATTCTGCCAAAAAATCTGCGACAACTTGTGATTTTTGCGATGATAATACTTCGTACTTTATCTTGTAATGGTTTATTTGTGCATTCCACCTTTCTATTCTTCCTGATCTTTTTGTGTTCTTCATGACTGACTCAATTGGAACTTTGGTAACCACTTTTATCACATGTGCTTGAAAGTATATTCGCAATTTGAATGATGCATAAACCAGAGCTAAAATTAACTTCTCCATTTTGGAATAATTCCTCTCTGATGTATTAAAAGTTTTACTGATGTAGTAAATGGGCCTTTCTACTCCTGCATCCGTTCTCAACAAAACTGCACTTAAAGCATATTGAGTTGTTGCGAGGTATACCAATAATTCTTCATCTTTCTCTGGTTTCTGTAATATGGATGTATTCGTGAGATACTCCTTGATCCCTTGAAAAGCTTTTTCACATTCATCAGTCCACCTGAATTTTGCTCCCTTCTTAAGTATGTTGAAGAAATGTTTGCACTTATCTGACATTCGCGAAATAAACCTTCCAAGTGAAGCTAAGAGTCCATTCAGCTTTTGCACTTCTTTTACTGTTGCAGGTGTTGGCATGTCACGAATTGCTTGTACTTTTTCTGGATCAACTTGTATTCCCTCCTTTGATACTATGTATCCCATGAATTTTCCTGACGCAACTCCAATTATACATTTTTCAGGATTTAATTTGATGTTGAATTTTCTCATTTGTTCAAATATTTCCTTCAAGTCCCGCACATGGTCTTTGGCTTCTTTACTTTTTATCAACATATCGTCTACATACACCTCTAAGGTTTTATGTATCCACTTTGCGAACACCTTTTCAACCATTCGTTGATAAGTAGCACCCGCATTTCGTAAACCAAATGGCATCTTCACATAGCAATATAAACCTCTTGGAGCAAAAAATGCAGTATGTTCTTGGTCTTCTTCTGCGAGTGATATTTGATTGTACCCTTTATACCCATCAAGTGAAGTGACTCTGTCATGTCATGCAGCTGATTCCACCATTTGTGGTATATCTGGCAATGGAAAACTATCTTTTGGACAGGCTTTGTTTAGATCAGTGAAATCTATGCAAATCCTTATCCCTTTATTCTTCTTCAGAACAATGACCATATTCGCAATCCATTCTGGATATTTTGCTTCTCTTATGATTCATGCATCCAACATCTTTTGCAATTCTTCTTCTATTTGTGTATGGTAATTTTGCGAGATCTTTCTTATTCTTTGTTTAAATGGTCTCACACTTTTATCTATGTTCAATCTATGACACGCCACTGATGGATCAATTCCTGGTATTTCATCTACACCTCCTGCGAATATATCTTTGTATTCTCGTAAAAGATCAATAGTTCTTTTTTCTTCTTCTTCGTCCATCTTAGTTCCAATTCGCAAGATTAAAGGCTCCTCTTTACTTCCAATATTTATTTCTTTGGTTGGTTCTGCTGCGACATAACTAGGACTTTGCTCTCCCATAGGTGTTGGATCTTTGATTACTTTCATTGGCTCTCCTTCTTTTTCTGGGATCTCACTTGGTATTCCTCTTCCTTCTTTTGCTCTTATTGTGTACACCCTGAACTCTTCTTCCTTTTTTGCTTCTTTCGCAAGCTTTCTGCAGAACTGTTTCTTTCTAGCTCTTCCTCCACACTGTTTTACTTTAGTCTGATAACAAAATTTTGCACTATCAAGATCTCCTTTTATCTCTTGTATTCCGCTTGGTGTAGGAAACTTAATTGACTGATGTAATGTCGAAACAACATCTTTAATCGCATGAATCCATGGTCTTCCTATCAGCATATTATATGGAGATTCCATATCTACTACACATAAAACTATGTGTGTTTCAATTTCTCCCAGCGATACTCGTAACATTATTTCCCCTTTGTATTTTGTTGTGGATTTCCCCAATCCATGGATAAGATATTCTGAATTTGTAATTTCTTCATCTTTGATCCCCATCCCCTTAAGTGCATGATAAAATATAATATCAACAGAACTCCCTGTATCAATAAAAACTCGGTTTAATTTCCATTTTTCTATAGATTTTGTAGCTTTCCTTTCTTCTCGCATGATCGGGATTGTGACTACTAATGATGAAGTGTGGTTCAAGTCTTCATTTGGAATTTCTGCTACTAAAAACGTGATTTTCTGCTTTTCCCATTCTTTCAAAGTTGTTATCTTCTCCACCTCCATGATCTTTCTTCCTCTACAATCTCGTTTGTGTATTTTTCCCTTTATGTTGCTATGAAATTCATCAATCATTGTCTTTGTGATCATATTACATTCTTCTTTTTTACAACCTTCATCTGCTGATTCCATTTGATCTTCAAATTTCCAAAATTCCTTCAAATTTCTGCTATGATGATCAACAGAAGTCCCTGTTTCTAGCGCCAATTATGTAGTTGCATAATATCCTACAACTACACCCTCAGTAGAATTAGTAAACTTAAGAAGTTCATGATGATGAATAACAATTTTCTTATTAATGCTCTCAATTAATCACAAGAAATATCTAAATGGAACTAGAATAGTTACAACTTTCTCTATTCTCTCTCCTTTAATATTTTTTCACACTCACTAAAAGAACCTCTCGAATTTTACATTTGAACTACTATTTATAGTGAAATCTTTACAACTGTAATAACTTACGAAGCATCGTAACTTATGATCGCAAGCTTATTTTATCTCGCAAACTTTCCATTCTTCTCCCACGTATCTTCTATCATTTTGTTATTTTGAGACACTTTCCTTTTATAAACATTGCTATATTCGCAACCCAACCTCTTGCGATATTCGGTACCTACTTGCGATATTCGGTACCTACAAGATTCTTCTAATTGGGAGTATTGATCTTGAAGCTTGATGGCTTTTAAACAAAGAGTTAACCTACCCTTGATAAGTTTATCCTTCTCAGCGGCAGATGATTCAGTTACTTCCCTGAGTTCATCCTTAAGAGAACAAAGAGATTGCTCTTGATTATCACATATTCTTTGAAGATTACTCAATTGTTGCGAGGAAATCTCCATCAAGCTTGAAAATCTATGTTTTTCTTGGGATAAAGTTCTATTTTCATCTGATAAAGATTCCATCGCCAAATTAGCCTTGATTAACGAATATGAGAGGCGAGTAACCTCGCTACTTAATAAATTTTGGCTTTGCAATAATTGATTATTCTCATTAGTAAGATTATTTATTTGATCTATTGAGTAAGTGTAAAGATTGTCTAATCTATTATGTTGGTCCATCCAAGAATCTTTTTCAGCGCGAGCTTCTTCGGCGACAGACTCTAATTCAAATATCTTCATTAATCGTTTCTGATTTAAAGATAAATAGCCAAACCAAGTATTTAAAAAGAAATTGAGTACAAGGAAGATGAAAATTTGCTAGAATAGAAAAACAAAAAGACAGAGGCAAGAAAATTATACCTTTCAGCTTATTATTTTTACTGCGAAGATTCTCGCAGTCAAGAGAAGAATTGCGAAGCTTTTGGCAAAGAACATCACATTCTGAAGTTTTGGCTTGAAGACTTCTCTTTAGAGCTTCAACTTCATTTTCTAAAGACGCTCATGAAGAAGTACAGTCAGAACCAAAATATTTGAGTAAAGTCTCGCAAATGTCATATTTGAAAGGGTCAGTAGAAGATTTTCTAGCATCATCTAAAATGTCAGATAAAACTTTAAAAGAAGCATCGACTCCTACTGATGTTTCTTTAGATGAGGGAAGAGATGCAGAGGGTGAAGTAGTAATGATGGTGAGCTGGAGATTTGAGTTATTTGCGATGGTTGTATTATCAAAAGGAGGAGTATTTGGAAAAATAACAGTTGAAGGTAATAAAGGACTGGAAGGAGTTTCAGTCACAACAACTTTAGGAGTTTGATTTGTCAAAAAATCGGTAGAGATAGGGGTATTGGCAGCGATATTCTCGCAGATAGGAGAAGGAGGATCCAATTTTGAGGGTGTAGGAATAGCTCTCGCAGATTTCAACTTGGGAATGATAATGTCAGCCTCAAGAGTTTTAACTTGGCGGGATCTTTTGTGAGGTCTAGTGATATTCTCGCCATTCTGCGAATAATAACTTAGATAAGAAACAGAGGCAACAATATTGTTATTAAGAAATAGAATGTGTTTCTTACTACCTTATTACTCGCAGAACTCCTTTTCTTTTCAATTTTCCTTTTACGAAGATTAGGGTTTTGAATTACGGACTGGGCGTTAGGAGTAGTTCCAATGAAGAGAAAACATAATGTGGGAATCATGAAGAATCAAATAGAGAAAATTGGAAAACATGAGTAAAAATTGGTTCAAACAGAAATCATAATTGAAACACATACCTTGATGACTCCATTAGAGAAGTATCAGGTGAATATGAAGAAGGAGAAAAGTTGCAGACGGAAAACAAAGTAAATATACGAAGAAGATAGAAAAGTAAAAGAAGAAAATTAGTTCTGTAACCAAATTCTACCTTTTATAGGCAAAAGGGGATGACCTGTTGAGTGGAGACGTGTCAGTAAAAATAAGAATTTACGACACGTGTTGGCGGTTAAGATAAATTAACGGAGTCTTGTCGAGAAGAAAATATGGAAAGAAAGGAAGTTGCGAGTGCTATGAAGAGTTGGAGATTCTCATATCCTCTCCACTTTGCAAAGAAGACATGAGAAGAAGCAAGATGTAGTACCATAACATCGCTACAACAATATTCTTGCGAGATTAACAACACTTCTGCGAGCATCACCGCAAGATCTTCAACAACACTTTGCGAGTGTTACAGAGTAGTTTAAAGAATGACGCAATAGCTGACGATTGAAGAAACACGAGAAGAGCATGATTGTTCTGCGATGGTTACAATGCTTGCGAGAACTGACATTATAACCATCGCGATAAGATCGCAGAGTAGATCCGAAATAAAAGGAAAACTTAGCTGTCATCCACTATGTAATTTCCTATATAAAGGGTTCCAATAGATTCAAAGAAGGATGATGTATTTTGGAGAGTTGAGAAAGTCTTGAGGAGAGAGAACTTTAAGAGAATAGTAGTATTCTTGATTTCTTATATTTCTTGTAAACATTTCTGAGAATCAAATAATAAAGTGTCGTTTTTAATCTTCAAGTATGAGTTGATTATTGCAAATTCTTATCAAGGGTGTAGTGTAGGATTTCCTGCAACTACAAAGATTATGCACACCTTAGGCTTTAGATAAAATATAAGTGTTTTATTTATTTTTCTCTTATTAGTTTTGCTTTGCAAGTCTGGGATTCATCCTTGTTTTAAAATTTAATTGATATTGGAAGAGACTTCCCTCTTTAATAAAAGAGGGTTATTCTCGATAATTCTACCTTGTTTAAGCTCGAGAGTTGTGCGTGCGTGAACTTGTGTGTTTAAAGGTTCTATAACCCTACATTCCTTTTTCCTCCTCTTGAAACTCTTTTATCATTAGACTGCTTGTTGAGTTTATCTTGTGATTTCCTCTCACAATTCTGTACGAATGGATACTCTAAGCATTATGTATTCTGATGGAAAAGATGTTAATATGATTGTTAAGCCATCAATCATGAAGGAAAAAGATAAGTCTCCATTACCTCCAACTTTGAAAAGAAAAAAAAGGAATGTGAGGAAGCCAAGAGCTGTTCCTTCAAATTCTCAGAAGTTTTTCTGGTATTCTTGAAGAGTTGAAGGAAACAAGGAAGAAAATTCAACAAATAAAGGCTATTGTTTTGAGAACTCTTGAAATTCAGAAGGCCCTGGTTCGACATCATTTCAAAAGGTTTGTTGGAATTGACTCCTTTCTTCATGAACCTTATGTTCCCATGGCTGTTAACGACAAGGAGTCCGGGGATGATAAAGAATTTTTTATAGGTCTCAATATCTAGGAAACTTCTTATGAGAATTTATTCTTGTATATTTAAGAAGGATGACTAGGGTTTGGAATAACCATTATTGTGAGTACATATAGCTATTGCCAACGTTTTTCATCTTGCAATATTTTTAGATTTATTTGTTTAAATTCTAAAGTTTATTTGGAAGATGATTTTTGCAGTATTAATCTTTATGGTTTTATATATTGCAAGTTGTTATGGGATATGTTGTTTACATCCGTGAACCTTGATTGTCCCATACTTGTTCAAAAGTTAACACTATTATATGTCGGTATGAAAGTATTGGCATTGACTAAATGCAACCCACACAATAACTAAATACAACCCACACAAATTATTTTTAACCTCGTTGACGGGAGTGAACAAAACTCAAATTTTTCACGTTCTTTTTGTTTACTCTATTTTATCTGGTTTTCTCTGGTATTTTTAAATCAATGTCAATTGATGTTTCAATCGAAGGTTTCAACCAGGGTCTTTTAGTATAGTAGAAGATCATACTTTTTCTTTATGGTCATCATGTTCTTCATGTAAATCCAATAGGTAAGTGCATGGTAAACCCAATAATCTAATTCTCACCAAACCCTAACAAAAAATTTAAGATGTATTTTGATTTTCTTCACCAAAATTTAAAAACTATGCTTTAATATCCTAGCGAGATTGGGGTGTACCCAGATTAATTGGGGTATACCCAATAAGACAAAATAGGGTCATTTTGAAGTAAAATAGGTCACCCCTTAACCATATATTTTCGAAATGGCTAATATACCCTTGTTTAATTAACATTAAATTTTTTGATTAGGTTAATTAATTGAGTTTAGATTGATTAATTGAGTAGATAAAAACTTATGAAATAAAATTTTGTTTTTGATTGAACTTATTTGGGAAGATTTTTGATGAAAAAAAATTGTTTTGAGAAAATCTTTTGCAACGGAAATGAAAGCACACAACCCAAACACTTCTAAAAAGGGGATCGCAAAGTTGTTGTATGAAATCATACTCAAAATTAGATCAGAAATCAACACTTTCAGTTCTGAAAGTATGAAAAGTAGGCAAGGTCGACGAATGAAGAACATGCCGACTATATTTGGCCAGCAAGGTATTTAAATGAAGAACATGCCGACTTTATTTTTTTTTTGACACACAGGAGATGGCTATTGAAAAATTTAGTCGGCAAGGTCTACAAAAAAAACCCGTCGGCTGTTGAAAATACCATGCCGGCAAGGTATTTAAATGAAGAACATGCCGACTTTATTTTTTTTGACACACATGAGATGGCTATTGAAAAATATTAGTCGGCAAGGTCTACAAAATAAACCCCACCACCTGTTGAAAAATACTACGCCAGCTGTTGAAAATACCCTGTCGCTTGTTGAAATTTTTTACAGTCGTCGCCATGGCTATTATGAAAAGTCGGCAAGATATGCATGTTACGACCTTGCCGACCAAAAACATAGAAATCATAATTTTTGATTTCCAACCTAATATAACAATCAAATCACACAACACAATGATGGGTTTGAGTTTAAACATCATTTATAGTATTCTTTTCGCTGGTAAAGTCAACAATTTTTTTGGAAAATCAAAGTTGAAGATTTTTATATGGCTTTGGTTGATGGAAGATGAAGATGATGAAGAAGAAGTGAAGATTAAGAGTTGTTTAGTTTTGTAATTTTAGGGTTAATGAAATTAAGAAATGGGTTTATTTTTAAGATTTAATTAGTTCAAGGGTATTAAAGTAAAATCACCCTTTTTAATAATGACACACCATGTCCCCTTGAAATTTGGTATACCCCAATTAATCTAGGTATACCACAATCAAGCCAGGTTTAATAAATAGTTTCCGGTTACAGTGAAGGGGATGGTTTCAATTATTGGATTGCATAAAAATTCAAGTGTAGTTGCGGATTATCTCACAACTACACCCTCATAAGAATCCATTAAAATGATTCCTAGATCTAATTAATTTGATATGAAACTAAGAATTAAAGTGCTAAAATTATAAAAAGAGACACAACGATTTTTACGTGGTTCGATTAATGTGATCTACATCCACGGTGCTTCACTAGTGATTGTATGTAATTACATGATTTTACAATTGAGACTCCATTAATGAATATTTGGAGCTTTAGAATTTCTTGGGGAAGAAGATGATAAAGATAATAAATCTCTCCTAACATTTTCTATCTCCTCCTAAAATTATCCTCTCTTGCTCAAAAGATCTCCCTCACTTCTCATGCCTAAATGGCTATTTATATGATCTTACAAAATATGACAGTTGTGTTGTCCCGCCATTTCGGATTTGATAATTATCTTGCGAACCTTCATAACTTCATTTCGCGAACTTCTTTTGCTTTCCTCGTGATTTCCTTTGCTCTCAAAATGTTCTTTGCTCGCAAGATGTCTTTTCTCTCCACAATTTCCAAAGTTATCATTTGTTGTAATATTCCGCTCCTACATCTTGCCTCTTTTTTCTTGAATATTGCTTGAAGAGTGATCTTCAAGAAAAAATCACTTGTTGTGGTTGTTGGAGTAGTCTTTGATCTCTGTTGATGAAGGAACGAGGGAAAGAATATCAAACTCAAAAAGTATATACTTGCCTCTATTCTTTTGCGAAGTTCTAAAGCTTTAAAAAGTAATTAGAAGTATCATCTTGCGAAGTATGAAGTATGTGAAGTATCTTGAAGAAGTATGAAGTATAAGAAATATAAAATATCCTTGAAGAAGTATAAGAAGTACTCAATCCTCGAAATATATAATAAGTATGAAGTATCCTTAAGAAGTATAAGAAGTATTTAATCCTCTAAATACATAAGAAGTATGAAATATCCTTGATGAGAGTGATAAATATTGCCTCTGTTCATGTGAAATTATTATTCCATTTTTGGTGAGGATTCTTGCTGAGAAGATAAAGAACATAAAATATTTTCTTGGGTATCCATAGTTGCCTCTGTTATTTATCTATGAAGGAGAATCCTTGGGAAAATGTTGAATAATTAAATTGCGTCTCTATTCTTATCTTTCCTCTGCCTCGAGTGATAACCCTACTAACTTCTGAATTTTTCTGCGAATTTCTGAACTTCTAAATAGTGCTGCGAATAGTGCTGCGAATATAGTGTTGCGAATATAGTGTTGCGAACATAGTGTTGCGAATATAGTGTTGCGAACATAGTGTTGCGAATATAGTGTTGCGAACTATGAATAGTCCTGCGAATTATGAATGTTTCTGCGAAGTTTCGCGGTATTATCCTGTAAAATTTTGTAAAATACTTGTGCGCATATAATATTTATGTAATGATTATGTTATGAAATGTGTATGCGATGCTTATGCCCTGAAATGCTTATGCAATACTTTTATGATGCGAATATGATGCTTGAATGATGCGAGTATGATGCTTGTATGATGCGAGTATGATGCTTGTATGATGCGAATACTTATCTATTGCAATGTATATTTCAAGTTTCTGTTACTTAGCTCATTTTGCCGTAGTAAAATTGATATATCTTTGAGTTTCCTCCATTCATATAAGCATCTTCGCAAGTTTACTTGTGTATTTTTCGCGAATGAAATCGCCTCTTCTGGTATGACTTCGTGATATATATTCTTGTAAAAATTCTTCAATGATATTGATGGAATTGTCTTCTTTGATATATATTGTCTTCAAAATTCTTCAATGATCTTGATGGAATTGTCTTCTTTGATATATATACTCTTCAAAGTTCTTCAATGATCTTGATGGAATTGTCTTCTTTGTTAGGACTTCATGATATATATTCTTGTAAAAATTCTTCAATGATATTGATGGAATTAATTTCATTAATTGCTGTGGTCTTATCATGCCTTCCTAAGTAAAGGTCTTATTTTGCCACCTCTTTTGTAGCGACAAAATCGCAGGACGTTCTTACACTTTCATGAAAAAACCCATTGATCTTGCCTTATCTTTTTTGTATAGTATTTTAGCCTCTTCAGGAAGTGTTGTGACAATATGACAGGTCTAAATATTCTTGCGAACGTAAAGCCCCATGACATTGCCGTCTTGCGATGAAATCGCAGGACGTCTCTACACTTTCATGTAGTGACCCATTGATCTCATCTTAACTTCTTTATTATGTTCTGCGAGTTCTTTTTTCTTTTCTTTTCTTTCTTTCTTTCTCTCTTTTTTTTTTTTTTTAGAAGGCTCGCAGAAGTAAAATTGTTGCACAAATATGACAAGCCTTTATGTTCTTGCGAACAATAAGCCTCGTGACATTTGCGTCTTATAGCACGTATCAGCTCCCTAATGGAGGGTGCTGCCCTTTATCTTCCCCCTGGTTGACCCTTCAAGGAAGCGTACATCGACCATACAAGGTTAGCTCTTCCCATCCGGTTCTGCCAACAACCAGCTTTTGATCGCAACCTCTTATCCTTTTTGCCTATAGGGCTTATAGTTACGAGGTTGCACCCTATGGGGTATCTTTGGGCCAAGTGCATCATTTGCCAAGACTTGTCAAAAATGGCAGATGTGGTTCAACCTCACCCGACACTCTTGACTCAACCGTGTACCTCGGCGCCTTGATCGTTTTCTGTACTTCTTGGGAAAGACAGTATGCCTTAGTCGCCCAACATAAATCCTATTACACCGCATTTTATATTGCGTAATGTCGCTAGATTAGGTGAGAATCCAAGGTGTCTAACCCGGATAGGTACCCCATTATTGGGTTGTACCCCTAAAATTTTACCATGTACTAAGGGTCCTTGGTGGTGTTCCGGTTACCCTTAGCCACGTTTATAGGTACCCCCTTAAATGACGTACTTTAGGACTTTGCCTCTTACGAAATATAGCTTCGCGAACTAGGGTGTACGCCACAAAGGTTTGCCTGTATAAAATTTTCTGCGGCTCTCTTTCTTTTTTGGAGGCTGATCACAGATTGCGGTCTTTTATTCGCAAATTAATGAAAGTTTAATCGCAATTGATTTTTGGCGGTATTTTTTTGCCTTTTTAAAAATTCATCGTAAATTTTTCATGTATATAAAATGTTGAATGTTTTCATGAAATCTGTAGTATAAGAAGTATGAGAAATATTCATATCATATCTTTAAATCAAAATTGTTCTATAGAAATATAGGAATTTAATTTTCTCTATTTTTTTTGTAATTTTGAAGTCTTTGAAATTTTTTGAGATATTTAAATTTTTGCGATAAACTCATTTTTGAATTTTGCGATAGTATCGCTTTTTACCAATCTAAAAAATCTTTGAAATGTTTTGAAATCTTAGAAATTGTAGAAATTTTGCGTGTATATCGGTTTTAGTAAATAAAATCAAAATTCTTTTGTCTTTAGTAAATAAAGTATTCAAGGAAATGGTACTTACCTTTTTTACGGCTTGTTGTTGTCTCTTGCGAAGTATATGACTTGCCATTTCTTGCGAAATAATCTCCCACTTTCTTTTTGCGAAATATCCAAAAATCTTGCGAATTAAACCCTTGTATGAAGTAAACGAACATCTGCGAAGTAATGATTTACACGAAGTAGACGAACATCTGCGAAGTAATGATTTACACGAAGTAGATGAACATCTGCGAAGTAAACATTTGTACGAAGTTAACATCTGCGAAGGAATTATTTACGATATCAATTTATGCTGCGAAGGTTCTCAAGGTAAATATTTGCGAAGTGCAAAGAGTAGAAGTGTTGGTGTTGCGAATATTCGCATTGCAAACATTTGCGAAGTTCAAAAATTTTTGCGAATGGGGAGACTCGAATTTGCGTCCATCATCTTATCTGCTCCTCTTGCGACCATCTATCCAAGCTCCTATTTTTGTAAATGTAGTTGAATTCACAGAACTTATTCCGATTTTATCGTCCTTTGTATTCAAGTATATCCCCATCTATGATCTTTGACACATCATGATCGACTATTGCTTTATTTGATATTTGGTTCTCGTATTTCTTACGAAATAAGTTTTCCTTAACTTCTTGTTTATTCATTATTCGTAACACTAAGATGCGAACAACACCATTCTTTCGCCTACGAACTAATGGTTGAGTTGATGTTGATCTTTGTATGCTGCTTGACAATGAACTGAAGCTTATCCAAAAAAATTCTTGCACGAACTGTTGTTAGCAACGACGAATGCTCAATTATGAAGGCTGATGAGGTTGTTAATATTTCTGAAGCTCGACGTTTGCATTTGATTTTTGATGATGGAAAGCTAAGAAAATTTCCAGAAGCTGGGAGTAACGTAACTAAGTTACGCACATTCATTGACTTTGAAGTAGTCGACAGCTACCCTTTCAAATTTGAGACATTTAAGGTATCTAAACCTCTCCAGTCGTAACAAGATTGAGGTACTACGAGAAGGGTTTGTCAACAAGATATATAATTTGCAGAAATTGGTATTACAGAACTGCAGTTCCCTTTCAAGACTTCCTGAAGACTTTGGATCGATGAAAAAGTTGAGGCATCTTGATCTTTCATATACAGGAATAAAGGTCTTGCCCAAGTCAGTTATGAATCTCTGCAGGATGCTAACATTGAATGTCTCTTATTGCGAAAATTCTGAACGGATGCCAAAAGACATTGCTGGCAGGGTAGTTCATTTACGTATATTAAATGAATACTTTAATTCATTTAATTCTTTAGTATATCCTCCTAAAGCATCTTAGTCTTCCAGCACACGTGACTAAAGCATCCTTGTCTTCTGAGCATACACCATCGATACTATCATCATATGGGCCATTAACGAATAGGTTAAGTTGCTCTCCCAAAACACCCACTTCCATATATATCTTCATACGAGTAGTTGTGATTCTGTACTTCATTCGTAAGAATTAGTAGCTGCGAACTTTCTTCTTCGTATACTTCTTCTTTTGTTCGTAATGGGATAATCTCTTTCGTAAGTACGTAAATGAACGTTTGTATGTAAATGAACGTCTGTACGTAAATCTTCTTTTGTTCTTTTGCTTACTTATATCTCCCTGGACAGTTTATGTAACTCGAATTGTCTTGTGCAAAATGAACTACTGAACTTCACCCCGTCCTACTGAATTTCTTCTTCTTCTCCCTGGACATTTCTCTGTATGATTACTTCGCAGTTTTCAATCAAAATTAACAAAAGTTCGTAAACTTTACGAACGTTCGTAAGATTCGAACCCACGATGACATTTATCCCGTTTCTTCGTAGGAATGACATTTCTTCGTCAGTGATGCAGAACTTTGCAAAATAAATTGCTGCAAACGATCAGTAAATTTGGTTAGCAGTTTATAGACCATTAAGATGAGTAATGTTTGCCTATGAAGAATGAAAACTTTCCATATATTATAATTGTTTTTGTTCTTGCGAAATGTAAATCTCTAAATCTCTAACCAACAAAAAATCTTGAATTTTGACTTTTTCAGAAATTCTTTAAACAAATTTGTAAAACGAGATTTAGTTACTACAAATTTATAGCAAAAACATTTTTAAATTCAAAATTTCCATAATAAATCAATTTTCTACAAAAAGCAAAGTTTAGATCGCAAAAAATTTATTTTTCAATTTGTGTTTTGAAATTCCCAAACTTTGAAAAATGAAACAAAGAATAAGAAAAGTGAGAAGAAATTTGTCCTTTTTGGAAGCGATTGTTGACGTAGCATGTGTAAATTTCATTTTGCTTGACGATTTCCCCATATCCACATCTCTCTTCCTGAACTACTACTAATGTGTTTGTTGTTTAAAGATGCCAATAAAAGAACTTCCATTTCTGTCTTCAAAACTCATAGATCCGGTACAATTCATCACCAACAGTAACCAATTTTTCTAACTTTCTTGAACCAACAAGGTTAGGTCCCTGTTTCTAGCGCCAATTATGTAGTTGCGGATTATCTCACAACTACACCCTCATAAGAATCCATTAAAATGATTCCTAGATCTAATTAATTTGATATGAAACTAAGAATTAAAGTACTAAAATTATAAAAAGAGACACAAAGATTTTTACGTGGTTCGATCAATGTGATCTACATCCACGGTGCTTCACTAGTGATTGTATGTAATTACATGATTTTACAATTGAGACTCCATTAATGAATATTTGGAGCTTTAGAATTTCTTGGGGAATAAGATGATAAAGATAATAAATCTCTCCTAACATTTTCTCTCTCCTCCTAAAATTATCCTCTCTTGCTCAAAAGATCTCCCTCACTTCTCATGCCTAAATGGCTATTTATATGATCTTACAAAATATGACAGTTGTGTTGTCCCGCCATTTCAGATTTGATAATTATCTTGCGAACCTTCGTAACTTCATTTCGCGAACTTCTTGTGCTTTCCTCGTGATTTCCTTTGCTCGCAAAATGTTCTTTGCTCGCAAGATGTCTTTTCTCTCCACAATTTCGTAAGTTATCATTTGTTGTAATATTCCGCTCCTACATCAAGTGTTTGATTGTCAATGATTTTACAAGGGAATTGTTAGAACTTGATGGTAATTCATGGATTAAAAATGACGGAGATGAAATTTGATCCGATGGGTTCAGATTTAATCGGGTTCTATTTTGCTTCTTTTATTCGGGTGGTTTTGATTACTACAGTCTTGCTCTCTACATAAACTTTTAACAAAACTATCTCTATGATCATGGATATTTATCATCATCAATTTGTTATTTGTATGATCATGAATGCCTGCAAAAATTATTGGGTACCAGTGTTAAAAATGTTAGTGAGTTTTGTTCACCCATACTAATAGAGTTTATAATATTCCTAAAGGGTTGTATTTAAACTTAGTAGGGGTTGAATTTAGTCACTGCCAAAGTATTGATAAAAGATAGTATGAACTTTTGACTACAAACGTTAAGCCTATTATGCCATTATGCAAACATTGATAGAAGATAGGATGAACTTTTGTTTACAAAGATTAAGTCTATAATATGTCATTGTGCAAATAGTGATGAAAACTAGAATGAATCTTTGATTATTCCGCAGTATTGGTCTTTCTCTGATCCACATATTTGTGTATGTACTGTGTGGCTCCATAAGTTCTCTTATGTTGAGCATGGCCAATCGAATTGATTATTTTCCTTATGGTTAATTCGATTGATATTTTTGGATACAAATTCATGTTTCATGTGATTTTTTAATGTCCAAAGAAATCCTATATTGTTAATGAAAAGTCTATTTCTACTTTATCTCCTATATTGAGACAAAAGTCGTATTACTATATAGTATTCAATTATATACATTTGATATTTCGAGCTGAGTTTAACTCGCTTACATATTTCTCAAAATATATGTTGGTAAGCTTTCTCTTCAACCAAGTTTATCTTATATTCTTTCCGAAAGTCAAAAGATGATCATGAAAGAAAATCACCGAGTAATATCTTACATGGTTTGTGTGATACAATCATTTGGTGTAGACTTTGAATATTTTGTTATGATTATTTCAGTAACTTGAAAATTGCTTTGATGCTAATAGTGTGTGAAAAGGGCTATTGTCATCCTCGAAGAAAGTTTCAATGATTGAAATAGAGTTTAGAACTAATGGATTATGAACATAGTATGCATTCTTACATGTGTGTGATCCATGACCAGAACTAGAGTATGCATACCTGTATGAGTACTTGTAGTTGTGGAATTTCGGGTACCAAGTACACGTACCGGTACGCATACTTGCGTAAGGTATAGGTCCGAGAATTTCTGTTGGGTTTTGGAAGTTTACTTAGGTATGCGTACCTGTCCGCATACTGGATAACCCAAACTCACATCGGCTACTTAGGTATGTACCCGTATGCATACTTGAGTGGTTAAAGTTCTAAAATCGTTGGCTCATGAACTAATACATTTATATATTAAGGAATTCATTCTTTGCAAACCGTGGCTATAATGTTCATGAATTGATTCAAGTGAATCAAACTGATTTTGCATCAATTGTGTTCTTGTATACTTCTATGAGAATATAGCAATTCAACAACTCTTTAACTAGTTTCATTTGAGTCATTTGAACTAGTTGTGGTTAAGATGAAAAAGGTTGATATGAGAGTGTTCATATATCTAACCTTGGTTAACTACTGTTGATCCAACATGGTGTACATGTTAGGTACGGTTACTCAAACCTAAATGAGGGTACATTTCATTTGTGTATAACAAGCTAAGTTAGATTTAATGGTTGAAAGATATTAGCTTGAGTCTAATCAGGTTTTCATCTAATAGTGAATATTGAATGCTTTGTGACCAAGGTAAATTAGATTGCAAACCCTGATTTGAAAACTATATAAGGGAAAACTCTATCATTTTGGAAACCTAATCCCCATACCTACTTTGTGATACTAGTTGCGACTAGTGTCGATTCTCCTCACCAAAAATGGAATAATAATTTCACGAAACCTTGCATATTAACGACTTAAAAACTTAATTGGGATTATGAATCCAGACCCAACTATTTTCTCTATAGGTGCATGTTATAATCTTTCCATGTTCTATCATATTGATACCTATCTTCTCTAAGATTTGCTCGATATTGATTCTCCGATAGGCAAGATAAAAAGTATTCACAAACATCTTCGTCTCATCGTTTGTGATTCCATAGTATCTTGATTCGCTACCATACGATTAAGATTATTGTGAGGTGATTGATAATACTAGGATGTTCTTCGGGAATATACATCCAGTTTATCAATTGGTTCATGTGCACCTTAATTTATCAAAATACAGAACAAAACTCTTAGGTATTTCTGTGTGAGACAAATTTATCTATTCCAATAGACTTTTCTGTGTGATACGGATTTGTTTATCTAGTCTTCGACTTTGGGTCATAGTAACTCTTGGTTGTGGGTGAGATCATCTAAGGGAATCAAGTGCGTAGAATCCTGCTAGGGTTCAGAGACGTAAGGAGCGCAACTGTACCTTGATCAGTATGAGATTGATTAGGGCTCAACTACATTCCAGTCCGAAGTTCATTGGTAGTAGGCTAGTGTCTGTAGCGGCTTAATACAGTGTGGTGTTCAAAGACGGACTAGGTCCCGGGGTTTTTCTGCATTTGCGTTTTTCCTCGTTAAAAAATTCTGGTGTCTATGTTATTTCTTTTATGCATTATATTTTGTTATATAATATAAATATCACAGGTTGTGCGTTGAATCGATCAATTGGTAAATCCAACCTTTGGTTGTTGATTGAAATTGATTGATCCTTGAACATTGGTCTTTGGTACAGTTCAAGTTATTTCACTTATATTCAATCGGGCTCGCAAATTTCTATTTGTTGATTGCTGATTGAAGATTTAATTGAGAGATAGAGATACAAAACTCTTTGATATACTTTTCTCTTAATTGAGTATGACTATCTTAGTTGATTCTCTTGAAATTATATTGGAGTTTGTCTATTCAGATTGCCGAATAAAATATTGGGTGTGGTTGTTAGACCCCCGCTTTTTCACATTAGCCTACTATTAGACTTCAGACTGGACTGTAGTTGAGACCGAATTAACCCTCCAAGAAATTCAGCTTCAGTCTTGCTCTTGTACGCCTCTGAACCTAATATGGTTCTACACACTTGATTACCTTAGTTGATATCCTCTACATCCTAAGATTTTCTTCAACCTCAGTGATGACTTTTGGTACTTATATGTTTCTTGAAAACTCAGGGGTATAACAACCATACCCAACTTTTTCATTTCAACAATCTGTATGGACCAATCTCCAATATAATTTCTGAGAGCACCAACTTAGTGAGACTCGATCAAAAAAAGATATCAAAGAGTTTTATCTCTTTCTCAACACAATCTGTAAATCAAACAGATATGAATCCGTGAACCTGATTGGTGTGAGAATAACTTGGATGGTACCAGAAGACCAATGTATAAGTATCAATCAAGTTCTATCCAACAAACAAGGTCGGATTTATCAACTGTGATTGAACAATGCACAACCTGTGATATTTCAATTATATAAGAAAATATAATGAGGAAAATAAATAACACAGACACCAGAAATTTTGTTAACGAGGAAACCACAAATGCATAATAACCCCGAGACCTAGTCCATACTTGAACACCACACTGTATTAAGTTGCTACAGACTCTAGCCTACTACAAGTTAACTTCGGACTGGAATGTAGTTGAGCCCTAACCCAGTATCCCACCGATTAGGGTACAGTCGTGTTCTTTACGCCTCTTGAATCTTGCAAGACTCTGCGCATATGATTCTCCTAGATGACATCCTTTACATCCTATAAGTTGCTACGACCCAAAGTCGAAGACTTATAAATAAATCTATCTCCCACAGATAAGTCCATTCCTTTTTGGTTTCCTTCTTAAGATAAAGATCAAGGTGAACAGGAAACACAACTAATAATATGGTTTTATACTTCAGAAGAGCAGCCTAGAACCATTAGTCACCTTACAATAACCCAATTAAAATCAGAAAAAGTTATTGTGGAATCACAAGAGTCTGAGATGAAGAAACTTTTGTGATTACTTTTTATATCTTACTTATCGGAGATAAATCTAGAGAAAATCTTTGAGAAGATTAAAGTCAATACAATAGAAAAAGTAAGATCAGGATACGCAACTACAAAGAAAATAGTTGGACCTGGATTCACGAATCCCAAGCAAAGTCTTTAAGTTGTTAAACCTAATAATGTTTTTCAGAAGAACTGGAAACCTAGGTTAATGGAGAATCGACTCTAGTTAGCAACTAGGACACATAGGTATCCGGATTAGGTTTCCCAGATGCTAGAGTTTCTCCTTGTATTGTCTTTCAAATCAGGGTTACTTACAATCAAAGCTAAGATGGCTTTTTAACAAAGCAATTAATATTCATTATTAGATGAAAACCTGACTTAAGATTCAAGCTAAGTTTGCTTAGAATATAAACAATCAATCTCCACCGTTGGATGGTTTATCTTGATATACACAAATGAAATATACCTATATTCAAATATGGATGAACCGTACCTAAACGTGTATAACGAGTTGGCAGAATAAAAATTAACCGAAGTTAGCCATATGAACACTTTTAGCTTAGTTATATTCATGTAACACTTTTAGACTCAATATGATAATCAAACAATTACGATAGATGATCAAATGTATCTAAATGTGTTATGAAGAGAGTTGTTCAAATATTCACTATCTCGTAGAAATATCCATGAAGCATTTGAAACATATTCGGTTTGGTTTGTATATGTACGAAGTGCTTATACAAGAACCAATTCATGAACATAATGCCATGGTTTGCAAACCGAGTTCACATACCTTAAAGCATTAATAATACAAGTACTTCAGTTTTCAAACGGAGTTCGTAAATGAACCTAAGTTCATGAGTATAGACAAAATCATTTTCATACTGAGTATGTGAACAGGTTTTCATACTTACCAATTTCAGAACCTAACCACTGAGATTGCGAACTACCGTTATGTACCTTGCCTAGTATCGTCGTTCGCAAACATTATTCGTGTTATATCACTACGCGGTCGAACTCGCAAGCATTGATATCTCAAGCTTGTATGTCAATGTTAGTGATCAAAACTATAAGTCTTGATTTCTAGTTTACTTATAGTGATGTCTCAGACTAGGATAGATTGTGTAGATGAGCATTAGAATTCACGGTGTTCATCAATTGAAGACAAAGAACTACTAAGGAGAGCTTGTAGAACTTCATCAACAAAAGGTATGTGGAGACTAAAACTCATCTATCACTTGGAAAGTCTATTTCTACTCTATCTCCTATATTGAGACAAAATTCGTATTACTATATAGTATTCGATTATACACATTTGAGATTTCGACCAGAGTTTAACTCGCTTACATATTTCTCGAAATATGCATTGGTAAGCTTTCACTTCAACCAAGCTCATCTTATATTCTTGACGAAAGTCAAAAGATGATCATGTAAAAATTGTTGAGTAATATCTTACATGGTTTGTGTGATACACTCATTTGGTGTAGACTTTGAATGTTTCGTTATGATTATTTCAGTAACTTGAAAATTTCTTTGATGCTAATGGTGAATTCTATTGTTATCCTCTAAGAAAGTTTCAATGATTGAAATAAAGTTTAGAACTAATGGATTATGAACATAGTATGCATTCTTGCATGTGTGTGATCCATGACCGGAACTAGAGCATGCATAGCCGTATGCGTACTTGTAGTTATGGAATTCCGGGTACCAAGTACATGTACCGGCATGTATACTTGCATAATATATAGGTCCGGGAATTTATGACGGGTTTTGGAAGTGTACTTAGGTATGCGTACCCGTCCGCATACTGGCGAACCCAAACTCAGACCGACTACTTAAGTATGCGTACCCGTATGCATACTTGAGTGGTCAAAGTTCTAAAATCGGTTGCCTCAAGAACTAATACATTTATATATATTAAGAAATGCATTCTTTGCAAACCGTGGCCATAATGTTCATGAATTGATTCGTGTGAATCAAACCGATTTTGCTTCAATTGTGTTCTTGTATACTTCTGTGATAATATAGCAATTGAACAACTCTTTAACTAGTTTTATTTGAGTCATTTGAACTAGTTATGGTTAAGATGAATACGGTTGATATGAGATATATCTAACCTCAGTTAAATATTGTTGAGCCAACATGGTGTAAACGTTTAGGTACGGTTACTCAAACCTAAATGAGGGTACATTTCATTCGGGTTTAACAAGCTAAGTTCGATATAACGGTTGACATATATTAGCTTGAGTCTAATCAGGTTTTAATCTAACGGTAAATATTGAATGCTTTGTTACCAAGATAACTTGGATTGCAAAACCTGATTTGAAAACTATATAAAGGAAAACTCTAGCAACTGGGAAACCTAATACTCACACCTCATGTGTGATACTAGTTGCGACTAGAGTCGATTCTCCTTTAACCTTAGCTTTTTCACAAAACCCTGTAGGTTAGTGACTTAAAGACTTCATTGGGATTATGAAGCCAGACCCAACTATTTTCTTTGTAGTTGCGTGTTCTGATCTGGCCCTGTTATATCGTATTGAGTATTATATTTTTAAAGATTTGCTCGAGATTGATTCTCCGATAGGCAAGATTAAAAGTAGTCACAAACATCTTCGTATCATCGTTTGTGATTCCACAATATCTTGTTTCACTACCATATTGTTAGACCATTGCTCGGTCGAACTCTCATGCGTTTCTATCTCAAGCATGTTTGTCAATATTAGTAATCAAAACTATAAAGTCTTTGATTTCTAGTCTACTATAGCTAAGGTCTCGGACTAGGATAGAAAGTGTAGTTGAGCTCAAGAACTCCATGGCAATCATCATACAAGACGAAGGACTACTCAAGGAACCAGTGGATCTTCATCGACTAAAAGGTATGTGGAGACTTGAACTTATCTACTCAAAAGTCTATCTACTCTATCTCCTATATTGACACAAAAGTCATATTACTATATAGACTAAGATTATACACACATGATATTTCGAGCTGAGTATATCTCGCTTATCTATTTCTCGAAATATGTGTTGGTAAAGCTTTCCCTTTACCAACACATATTTACCTAGTGACAAAAGTCATGTTATGTTTCAAGCATTTTGGAAATTGCTCTGACGAAAAATGGTTTGTGAATAACAAATATATAACGTCCTCTGAGAATGTTTCAATGATTGAAATGAGAGTTTAGATAATATAACCATTGGAGGATATAAGCATTGTTGTGGAAACACATAATGTAGTTGCAGGAAATCCTACAACTACACCCTCAGTAGAATTTGTAAAACTTTAAGAAGTTCTTGATGAAAAATGACAATTTTGATTAATATTCTCAACTGATTACAAAGAAATATGTTAATGGAAATTAGAACAATTACAACTTTCTCTGTTCTCTCTCCTAGGACTTTTTCTAACACTCACTTAAAGAACCTCCCCAATTTAACATTTGAACTACTATATATAGTGAAATATGTACAACTGTATATAGCTTGCGAAGTATCGCGACTTCTATTCGTAAATTTATTCTATATTCGTAATCTTTTCACACTTTTCCCGTGTTTCTTCTATTATCGCATTATCTTGCGACACTTTTCTCTTGTATTTGTTACTATGTTCGTAACCCAATATCTTGCGATATTCTGTCCCTACATCTTGCCCCTTCTTATGTTATTTCTGCGAAGAAGTAATAATCGTGAGAATATAACCGTTATTTATTTTTTTCGGAATTCGAACACGTCTTTTATAACTGTCTTTTCCTAATTATTCCCTTATAAATACTCCTTTTATTCCCTTCCTTATCTTTTTTACCTTCTCTTTTTACTTTTGCAACTTCATCTTCTTCTCACATCACATCTTCGGTTATCGCCTTCTCTTCCTGTGAATCCCATCATGAGTTCTCCGAGGTGATTTTCTTTTATCTCTCGCATCTTTCATTTTTTTATCTCTTTTATTTCTGTTTAATCCATTGTTTGACTTTGATTTCTTTCAGTGAAACTGCTCCTCAGGTGAAATCTTCAACCAAAAGTTCAAACTCTAACTTTCGAAGAAGAAAACCCGAGAATCAATAGGTAGTTAAAATACTCTGTCTACCTTCTGAAACAATGTATTGTTGCCTCAGTTTTTAATCTACATTTTGATTCGTAGGTCGGTGAAGAATCCAACCTTACCAAGAGATCTCGTATTATCAAATCCAAGCCATCAATTTCAATCAATGATTTTCTTCCTGTGATTGATAAAGAATTTTTCTCTCCCCCTCGTGAAAGCACTTCTTCGCAAACTCATGCCTCTACTCTATTACCCAGTCTCAGTCTCCCACCCCTGTCAATTTATCAACACTTCTTCAAGATCAACCTTCGCAATTTACCTTCTCAACCCCTTCTCGTGAAAAACCCATTTTAGCTCCTAATCCTTTGAGTGCCATTGCTCCAAGCAATTTACAACTTGCTCTTATTCCTTCGAATTCTTCTCCCCTTCCTCAAGAAGTTCGAGATGGAATTTATTCAGCTTTCCAGATGTTATCTGATGTTTTAAGTAATACTGCGAGGTCTTCAAATGTTCGCTCGCAGTCTGAATTTTGCGAAATGCTCAACAATTTCATCAATCCTGATATTTCTATTTCACGTCAAGCCCTGGAAAAAGAAGTTGAATTGCTTCGCCAAACTCAGGATTCTTTGAAAGCGGAGTGTGAGAATCTTCGTAAAGAGAATCATCAGGTTCAAAATGATTCTCTAGATTGTGCAATCCTTCGTAAGAGGAATGATGCATTAAAAGGTATTGCTATTATCTTTATATTTTATCCTTTTGTTTGTTTCTATTTCTCGTATGTTTGAAACACCCATTAAAACCCACTCCCCTTTATAGAATCAATCCAGGAATGTAGAATGTTGGTACTTCATCATGAATCAGATGCAAAAGAATCTCAAGCCAAGCATGAAAGTCTTTTGAACCAATTTTCCCATTTATCTAGTCTTCATTCATGTGCTCTTGATAATTTAGATGCCCTTTTCCAAGAGAATGCCCAACTAATTTACGATCAAAAAATTTTGAACGATGAAATATCTAATCTCACTTCTTCTTTAACTAAAGCCGATTTAAGAATAGAAACCCTATTAGAAGAGAATGAAACCTTATCAGAAGAAATATTTTCGTATTTAAATATAATGGCCGTTTCTTCGCAATAATTGAATATTCTTCAGAGTAAATATTGTGATCAAGAAAATCTCCTTTATTTGTTAAAAGGTGAACTTGAGGAATTAAAGAAGTCTTCAGATGCAGAGAGAAGTTCTTTTGTTGCCGAGAAGAAATCCCTTCTTAATAAGAATATAATATTGAGCGCTAAGAGGAATAAACTTAAAGAAGATTATTCCCAACTAGAAAAACTTAATGCAAAACTTGCGAAGAATAACAAATTTCTTCTTTCCAAATATCAAAAGCTTAAATCTAGACTTAAAGGATTAGTTGGTGATGGTTTTGATAAAGCTATGGATCAGATGAAGAATTGTTGTCTATCTTTAGCTCAATTTCTTACTTCACAAAGAGAAGGTAGTCATCAAAATTTGACTGCCTTTGATATACTTTTAAATTTTGTTATATTCTCAGAATTGATTCTTTGAATTTTATTTCACTCGCAGAATCTGAGAACAATCTTCGCAATGCTAAAGCTGGATTGGAGACCACTTGTTCTGAGCTTCGCAAGAAGAACACTTTGCTTTCTACTCATTTGATCAATTCTCGTGATCGTGCCAATCGGAGATTCAACCATATTGCTTATGCCAAAGATATTGAAGATATTAACCACCAGAAAGCTCTACTTCTTGAAAGTCATTTGAAAGCTCAAGTCTTTGTAAACAACATTCGCTTATCAAGATCCTTGCCTCCAGTGAAAGTTGAACCTCTATAAAAATCTGATGATGAAGTTGTTCGTGATCCTGATAGTGACTTTGATTACGAGAGTGATGATGAAGAACTTGATGGTGGAAAAGAATCTATCCCTCAAGGAGAAGCTCCTGTTGAGGGCTCTTCAGAGGGTAATTTTTCGCAAGAATTGAACACTGCTGATGATCCTACTCATCTTAAAGATCCAGCACAAAGTGTTGATGAAGAGCACCAAGCATGATAAACTTATTTTCCCAAGTTATCGTTAATCCTCTTGTTTTTCTTTCTTTTGAACTCTTTCTCTTGGTTACTGTTGGTTCTCTTTTTACGAACAATTCTGCTTACTGTTTATGTTCCTTAAGAAGTATATTTTATATTTTGTGATAATGAATTGACCTTTCTCTAATTGAATACTTTCTTGATTTGCATAAATTGAATAAATTGATCATATGAAGAGAAATAACATATCTTAAAGATTTAGCTTAGTATTCCATTTCCCTTTATTATTGCTCTTCAGGTGATCAATTGTTGTTGTAAATATTAGAATATCTTCCTCCGTTTAAATTGCGAAGTTTCAGGTTGTTGCGAAGTAAATAAGAAATCCCCCCCCCCCTTGAAGTATAAGAAGTATGAAACCTCCTTGAAGAATTATGAAACATCCTTGAAGAAGTATGAAAATTATGAAACATCCTTGAAGAAGTATAAGAATTATGAAACATCCTTGAAGAAGTATAAGAATTATGAAATACCCTTGAAGAAGCATGAAAATTATGAGACATCCTTGAAGAATTTAATGAGTATGAAATATCCGTCCTTGATTGAGAATAAAATTACATATTCTTGTTGAGAATATAAAGAATCTCCAATGACATTGACGGAATTGACTTCTTTAGTTTCTGTGGTCTTATCATGCCTTCCTAAATAAAGGTCTTACTTTGCCACCTCTTTTGCGATAAAGTCGCAGGACGTTGGTGCACTCGCATGCCTCAACCCCTTGACTTTATCTTAACAATATTTCTGTGTTTGTGATAATATGACAAGTCTGAATATACTTGTGAATATACATCCTTGTGACATTATCATCGTGCGATGAAATCGCAGGACGTTATCACACTTTCATGTAATAACCCATTGATCTCATCTTAACTTCTTTGTATTTAATTATGCGAGTATTTTTTTATTTTTTTTGACTCGCAAAAATACGATTGTTGCACAAATATGATAAGCCTTTATGTTCTTGCGAACAAAAAGCCTCGTGACATTTGCGTCTTATAGCACGTATCAGCTCCCTAATGGAGGTTGCTGCACTTTATCTTCCCCTTGGTTTCCCCTTCAAGGAAGCGTACATCGACCATACAAGGTTATCTATTCCCATCCGGTTTTGCCAACAACCATCTTTTGTTCGCAACCTCTTATCCTTTTTTCCTATAGGACTTATAGTTACGAGGTTGCACCCTATGGGGTATCTTTGGGCCAAGTGCATCATTTTCCAAGACTTGTCAAGAATGGCAGATGTGCTTCAAACCCATCCGGCACTCTTGACTCAACCGTGTACCTCGGCGCCTTGATCGTTTTCTGCACTTCTTGGGAAAGACAGTATGCCTTAGTCGCCCAACCTAAATCATGTTACATCGCAAGATTAGGTTGAGAATCCAAGGTGTCTTACCCGGACAGGTACCCCGTTTTTGGGTTATGTACCCCGTAATGTCCATGTACTCAAGTTCCGTGGTGGTGTTTCGTTTCCCCTGAGCCATGCTTATAGGTACCCCCTTAAATGACGTACTTTAGGACTTTGCCTCTTGCGAAATGTTGCTTTGCGAACTATGGTGTACGTCACAAAGGTTTGCCTGTGTAAAATTTCTGCGGCTTTCTTTCTTTTTTGAAAGATGATCACAGTTTGCGGCTTTTTTCTATGAAAGCTGATCGCAAATAAACTTTTGCGTCTTTCTTTAATGAAAGCTGATCGCAATAAGAATTTTAAAATTTGTAATTTTGGTAGTTTCTGTGGGAGTAAATGATATTCGCAAAATTATCATGAGTTTTATGGATAATACCTTTTTAAATACAATATATTCCAGGGTTGACCAAGTCTTAAACCCATGTATTTCCCTTCTGGATCCATCAGCCGATAAGCTCCACTTCCCACAACCTCTTTAATGACATATGGTCCATCCCATTTTGGTGCTAGTTTTCCTCTATTTTCTTTCTGGTAGGGAGGTGTTTCTCGCATGACCAAATCACCTAGTTGATACTCACATTCAATAACTCTCTTGTTATACTCTCGAGCTAATCTTTCCTGATAAATTTTCATATGTCGCAACACCTTTTCCCTTTTTTCTTCCAAATCATTCAATTCACTTAATATCACCCTTGCACTTAAATTTATTTCCCAAGATTCTTTCTTTGTTGTCGGAATTACAACCTATGTTGGAAATACTGCTTCTACTCCATATGTTAAACAGTAAGGAGACATTCCAGTTGCCTCCCTTATAGTTGTATTGTACGCCCAAACTGCACTACCCACTTGCTCGCACCACCCTCTGAGATGTCCTTCTAATTTCTTTTTGATTGTATCTGCGATTGTTTTATTTGTTGCCTATGCCTGTCCATTAGCTTGTGGATATAATGGAGTTGATTTCCCATATTTTATCCTAAAAGCACTGAGTAACATCTCTATATTTTGCCCTTCAAATTGTTTCCCATTATCGGATACTAATTGTGCTGGAACTCCATACCTACAAATGATATTCTCAAATATGAATGTAAAAACATCCTTATCGCGAATATGTTGTACTGATTTTACTTCTGCGAGCTTCGTAAAATAATCTGTTGCGACTATTAAGTATCTTCTCTGCCCAGATCCAGGTAAAAATGGACCAACAATGTCCAATCCCCATTTCCCGAAAGGCCAGCAGCTTGTTGAAGAAGTTAGTGGTTCCCATGGTGCATGAGTTATTTTCCCATGTCGTTGACATTCTTTGCATCGTCTCACCAACAATTTTGCGTCTGTGTGCATATAAGGCCAATAATATCCTTGTATTTTTTCTCTATAAGCTAGAGATCTTCCCCCACTATGATTACCATCTTCTCCTCCATGTAACATCTTCAATATTTTTTCTCCTTCTTCACGAGTTAAACATCTGAGAGGTGGTCCACTGAAAGATTTTCTATATAAAATTCCTTCTCGTAACTCATAATTTGTAACACGACTCTTTAATTTATGTGCTTCTAGTATGTTCCTGGGTATTTCCCCTTTTGTGAGATATGCATGAATGTTCTTTCTCCAATCTGCGAGATTTTCTGCGATGTCGTCTGGTAGTTCCCTTTCTACTTCCATCGCAACTGCTTCCTCAATTTCTTCTTCTTTATTCACTGATGGATGTTGAATTTTCTGTATTTTGATATTTCTTGTATTAGGGTTTGTCATCATACTTGGAATGAATGCAAAAGCGTCTGCGAGTCGATTGTATTTTCTTTTTATATGCCTCCATTTTAATTTTGGTATCTTCGCAGATAATTCATCAACGAGTTTCTTCAAAGAAGACTCATTTGTGGTATATTCCCCTTTAATTTGACAAATTACCAGCTGAGAATCACTTGTTATTCTTATATTTTCGAGCTTATTTTCTATTGCGATCTTCAATGCATGCACTACATCTTCGTACTCTGTTTCATTGTTCGTGGATGCAAATTCTAATCTGAATGAGAATGTTATTCTTTCTTCTTCTGGTGAAATCAACACAACTCCTACTCCATTCCCCTCACTGTTGGATGATCCGTCTACTAAAATTTCCCATCTATTTGGTTCTGTTAATAGGTATTTTGGATTCCCAAATTCTTCTTCAATATCCATCATTTCTTCTACTGCATCATCTTCTTCCAAAGGAAATTCTGCCAAGAAATCTGCGACAACTTGTGACTTTTGCGATGATAACACTTCGTACTTTATCTTATAATGGTTTACTTGTGCATTCCACCTTTCTATTCTTCCTGATATTTTTGCGTTCTTCATGACCGACTTAATCGGGACTTTGGTTACCACTTTTATCACATGTGCTTGAAAGTATATTCGCAACTTAAATGATGCATAAACCAAGGCTAAGATTAACTTCTCCATTTTAGAATAATTTCTCTCTGTTGTGTTAAAAGTTTTACTGATGTAGTAAATGGGCCTTTCTATTCCTGCATCTGTTCGCAATAGAACTGCACTTAAAGCATATTGAGTTTTTGCGAGGTATACCAATAATTCTTCATATTTCTCTGGTTTATATAATATGGATGTATTCGCAAGATATTCTTTGATTCCTTGAAAATCTTTTTCACATTCATCAGTCCACTTGAATTTTGCTCCCTTCTTAAGTATGTTGAAGAAATGTTTGCACTTATCTGACATTCGCGAAATAAATCTTCCAAGTGAAGCCAAGAGTCCATTTAGCTTTTGCACTTCTTTTACCGTTGCAGGTGTTGGCATGTCACGAATTGCTTGTACTTTCTCTGGATCGACTTGTATCCCCTCCTTTGATACTATGTATCCCAAAAAAATTCCTGACGCAACTCCAATTACACATTTTTCATGATTCAATTTGATATTGAATTTTCTCATTTGCTCAAATATTTCCTTCAAATCTTGCACATGATCTTTGGCCTCTTTACTTTTTATCAGCATATCATCTACATATACCTCTAAGGTTTTATGTATCCACTTTGCAAACACCTTTTCGACCATTCGTTGATATGTAGCACCCGCATTTCGCAGACCAAATGGCATCTTCACATAACAATATAAACCTCTTGGAGAGAAAAAGGCAGTATGTTCTTGGTCTTCTTCTGCGAGTGATATTTGATTGTACCCTTTATATCCATCGAGTGAAGTGACTCTATCATGACCTGCAGCTGATTCTACCATTTGTGGTATGTCTGGCAATGGAAAACTATCTTTGGGACAGGCTTTGTTTAGATCAGTGTAATCTATACAAATTCTTATCCCTTTATTCTTTTTCGGAACAATGACCATATTCACAATCCATTCTGGGTATTTTGCTTCTCTTATGATTCCTGCATCCAACATCTTTTGTAATTCTTCTTCTATTTGTGCATGATAATTTTGCGAGATCTTTCTTATTCTTTGTTTGAATGGTCTTACGCTTTTATCTATGTTCAATCTATGACACGCCACTGATGAATCAATTCCTGGTATTTCATATACACTTCCTGCGAATATATCTTTGTATTCTCGTAAGAGATCAATAGTTCTTTTCTCTTCTTATTCGTCCATCTTAGTTCCAATTCGCAAGATTAAAGGTTCCTCTTCAATTCCAATATTTATTTCTTTGGTTGGTTCTGCTGCAACGTAACTAGGATTTTGCTCTCCCATAGGTGTTGGTTCTTTGATTACTTTCATTGGTTCTCCTTCTTTTTCTGGGATCTCATTTGGTATTCCTTTTCCATCTCTTGATCTTATTGTATACACTCTGAACTCCTCTTCCTTTTTCGCTTCTTTCGCAAGTTTTCTACGAAATTGTTTCTTTCTTGCTCTTCCTCCACACTGTTTTACTTCAATCTGATAACAAAATTTTGCACTATCAAGATCCCCTTTTATTTCTTGTATTCCTCTTGGTGTAGGAAACTTAATTGATTGATGTAATGTCGAAGCAACAACTTTAATCGCATGAATCCATGGTCTTCCCATAAGCATATTATATGGAGATTCCATATCTACCACACATAAAACTATGTGTGTTTCGATTTCTCCCAGCGGTACTCGTAACATTATTTCCCCTTTGGATTTTGTTGTAGATTTTCCCAATACATGGATAAGACATTCTAAATTTGTGATTTTTTCATATTTAATCCCCATCCCCTTAAGTGCATGATAGAATATAATATCAACAGAACTCCCTGTATCAATCAAAACTCGGTTTAATTTCCATTTTTCTATAGATTTTGTAGCTTTCTTTTCCCCTCGCATGATCGGAATTGTGACTACTAATGGTGAAGTGTGGTTCAAGTCTTCATTTGGAATTTCTTCTACTGAAAATGTGATTTTCTGCTTTTCCCATTCTTTCAAAGTTGTTATTTTCTCCACTTCCATGATCTTTCTTCCTTTATAATCTCGTTTGTGCATTCTTCCCTTCATGTTGTTATGAAGTTCATCAATCATTATCTTTGTGATCATATTACATTCTTCTCTTTTGAAATCTTCATCTACTGACTCCATTTGATCTTCAAATTTCCAAAACTCCTTCAAATTTCTGCTATAACAATCTTCAAGTCCCTGTTTCTAGCGCTAATTATGTAGTTGCAGGAAATCCTACAACTACACCCTCAGTAGAATTTGTAAAACTTTAAGAAGTTCTTGATGAAAAATGACAATTTTGATTAATATTCTCAACTGATTACAAAGAAATATGTTAATGGAAATTAGAACAGTTACAACTTTCTCTTTTCTCTCTCCTAGGACTTTTTCTAACACTCACTTAAAGAACCTCCCCAATTTAACATTTGAACTACTATATATAGTAAAATCTGTACAACTGTATATAGCTTGCGAAGTATCGCGACTTCTATTCGTAAATTTATTCTATATTCGTAATCTTTTCACACTTTTCCCGTGTTTCTTCTATTATCGCATTATCTTGCGACACTTTTCTCTTGTATTTGTTACTATGTTCGTAACCCAATATCTTGCGATATTATGTCCCTACACATATATGTATAAATCCTTATTGCTTGAACTGAAGTTTGCGAACTTTTTTGATCAATTGAAATCGGTGTAGTGCGTGAGCTTCACTCCGAGAACTCAACATACAAGCTCAGTCCGCGAACTGGCGGAAGTTCTCGACCGATAATTTTTGCTGGAGGTTATGAACTCCATCCGGGAACTTAAGTCCATGAACCCAGTCCGCAAACTTGAGTAGGTTATGTCTAAAAACAATGTTTGTGAACTTATCTTAATAAATTAAGGAATGTTATTGCAAACCGTGGCTTTATAGTTCATAAATCGATTTTAGTGAAACACATCATTTTTGATTCAATTGTGTCTTGTGTAGTACATAAAGATCTAATCAATTGAACAACTCTAACTAGTTCATTTGAGTCATTTGGACTAGTTATGGTGAAGAAGAATATGGTTGATATGAAAGTTATCATACGGCTAACCATTTGGTTAACTAGTGTTGAACCAACTAATGTACAAGTTTGGGTACGGTTACACAAGCCTAGAATCGTGCATTACAAGTGTGTATAACAAGATATGTTTTCGATCTAACGGTTGATAAATATTAGCTTGAATCTAATCAGGTTTTCATCTAACGGTGAATATTGAATGCTTTGTTACTAAGCTAACATTGATTGCAAACCCTAATTTGAAAGAATATATAACGGAGAACTCTAGAAACTGGGAAACCTAATCCCCACACATTCTGTGTGATACTAGTTTGCTAAGCTAGAGTCGATTATCCTTTAAACTTTGTTTTTCTTCTTCTAAAACCAGGTTAACGACTTAAAGACTTCATTGGGATTGTGAAGCCAGACCGATACTACTTTTATCGTAGTTGTGTGATCTTATTTTGCATCTTCTATCTTACGAGTACAATTGTAATAGTTGGCTTGAGATTTCTATCTGCGTCGATTAAGTTTGTGATTCCTCAATAGTCACAAACACTTCGTCTCATCGTTTGTGATTCCTCAATAATATTCTTCGCTGCGTTGATTAAGTTTATTATGAGGTGATTGATAAAGCTGTGCTATTCTTCGGGAATATAAGTCTGGTTTTATCAATTGGTTCCTCTTCACCTTGATTTATCAAAATACAGAACAAAACTCATAGGTTTATTCGTGGGAGACGAATTTATCTATCCTTGTAGACTTTTCTGTGTGAGACAGATTTGTTTATTAATGTCTTTGACTTTGGGTTATAGCAACTCTTGGTTGTGGGTGAGATCAGCTAAGGGAATCAAGTGCACAGTATCATGTTGGGATCAGAGGCGTGTGAGCATAACCGTACCTTGGATCAATGTGAGATTGATTGGGTTTCAACTACAGTCCAGACCGAAGTTAGCTTGGAGTAGGCTAGTGTCTATAGCGGCTTAATACAGTGTATGTTTAATCTGGACTAGGTCCCGGGGTTTTTCTTCATTTGTGGTTTCCTCGTTAACAAAATTCTGGTGTCTGTGTTATTTCTTTTCCGCATTATATTTTTATATAATTGAAATAATACAAGTTGTGCGTTGTTCAATCAATTAGAATATCCGACCTTATTGGTTGTTGATTTAAATTGATTGACACTTGGATATTGGTCTTTGGTACCGTCCAAGTTATCTCTCTTTGATTAAGACTCGCAGATTGTATTTGCTTGAGTAAATAAAATTGAGAGATTGAGATAATAACTCCTTGAGATATTTTTATCTAGATTGAGTATGATTGTCTAGTTGATTCTCTAGTAAAGTAACTCGGAGTTTGTCCATATAGATTGAAATATTGGGTGTGGTTGTTAGACCCACGCTTTTTCAATTGGTATCAGAGGAGGCAAGCACGTTCAAGACCTTACAAGTCTGTGTTTGTAGCGATATGACTCTATGGACAGAGATGCTATCTCAATAAACGTACCACCAGTCTTCGATGGTTGAAACTACACCTGGTGGAAAATTGCTAATGTAGTTGCAGGATTTCCCACACTACACCCTTGTTAAGATCTTGCTATAATCAACTCATAATTGAAGATTAAAAATGACACTTTATTATTTTGTTCTTAGAAATGTTTACAGAAATGGAAGAATTCAAGATTACAACTATTCTCTTGAAGTTTCTCTCTCCTCAAGACTTTCTTAACTCTCAAAAATACATCATCCTTTTCTGGACACATTGGGTCTATATTTATAAGGTAGTTACATAGTAGATGACAGCTAAGTTTTCCTCTTATTTCGGGTTGATTCTGCGATTGTACCGCGATAGTTACAATGTTCACTCTCGCAAGTTTTTAAGGGAGATTGGGGAGAAAGCAAGAAATGTTATGAGATTGATATAAGATCTTGCAAGGAAAGAGCTGAGAAGAAGACTAATTGGAAGTACAACATCAAGCAACGATAGAGATGTGAAAGATTGATGATTGATTCAATAGAGCAGCGAGAGGAAGATGATGACGAGCGGCTCGCAGATAAAGAAAAAACAGCAAAATGTAACAAAAAAACAGAACCAGAAAATAGTAAGTAGAAAGGTAAAATAATGAAATTTAAAGAAGATTACGCAGAATTTTTTTGGATAAAATGCAATTGAAAAGAGTATTCTGTTTGAAAGAATTGCAAAATTTTACAAGAAAATCAAAGAAATGAAATTTAATCAGAGTTACAATACTCGCGAGAAACACGAATAAAATTTCGCAGAGATTAATAGAATGGGACAAACCTTTATGGAGTGCACCTTAGTTCGCGGATACAATTTCGCAAGAGGCAAATGTAAGACCTAATAGTGCGTCATATAAGGGGGTATCTCTTTACATGACTCGGGGATAAGGTTATACCGCTGCTGGAACCTGAGTCATGAAGATGTTGGGGTTAAAGAAAACCTATCCAGGAGAGATATCTTGGATTTCCAACTATATAAGGTTATACCCTGGTTGGACGACTGAGAATCTCTTATAAGAAGTGCAAAGTATGACCAAAGCGCCGAGGTACACGGTTGATCCAAGGGTGCCCGGGGCGTACGAAACTACTGTAGTTGCAGGAAATTCCACAACTACACCCTCATGAGATTCTATTAATTTGATTTGATGATCTAATTTATTTGATATGAAAATGAAGATTAAAGTACTAAAATTGTAAAAGAGACACAAGAATTTTTACATGGTTCGATCATTGTGATCTACATCCATGGTTCTTCACTAGTGATTGTATGTAATTACATGATTTTACAATTGAGACTCCATTAAAGAATATTTGGAGCTCTAGATTTTTTGGGGAATAAGATCATCAAGAAAATAAGTCTCTCTCTCTCTTTACAAAATTCTAACTTCAAATGTCTCTCCAAAATCTATTCTCCAAAAGAACTCTCTCTTTCTCTTATGCCTAAATGGCTATTTATATGATTTTACATAAAAGATGACAGTTGTGTTGTATCGAAATTTCGGATCTAAAATATGTCATGCGAGTATTCGCAGTCTTGCTTGCAAGATGTCTTTTCTCTCCACAATTTCGCAAGCTATCATTTGTTGCGTCGTTAATTATTTGCAAGCATAATAATGCTGCGAGATTCTGCTCCTACATTTTGCCTCTTTTTTCCTGAATATTGCTTGAAGAGTGATCTTCAGGAAAAAACTAGTTGTTGTAACTGTTGGAGTAGTCTTTGATCTTTGTTGATGAAGGAATGAGCGAAAGAATACTGGACTTGAAAAGTACGTACTTGCCTCTATTCTTTTGCGAAGTTCCAGAATGTTGCGAAGTAAAGAATATCAACCCTTGAAGTATAAGAAGTACTTAATCCTCGAAATATATAAGAAGTATGAAGTATCTTAGAAGAAGTACTCAATCCTCGAAATATAAGAAGTATCTATCCTCGAATAAGAAATATTGCCTCTATTCATGCGAAATTATTTCTTCATTTTTGGTGAGAATTCTTGCCCATTTTGGAAATGATTCTTACTGAGAAGATAAAGAACATAAAATATTTTCTTGGTAATCCATAGTTGCCTCTATTCTTTATCTATGAAGGAGAATCCTTGAGAAAATGTTGAATGACTGAATTGCTTCTTTATTCTTATCTTGCCTCTGCCTCAAGTGGTAATCACTTTAAGAAAATAATCACATTCTGCAAAATAATCACAATTCCTGCGAAATTCTGGTTGAATGAATCTGCGTGATTATGAATAACCTTGCTAATTTTATGAATATTTTGCGATTTTTTGAACCTTTCTGCGAATTTATGAATAGTGTCACAAATAGTTCTGTGAATAGTGTTGTGAATAGTGCTGCGAATAATGGCTCAAAATATGAATAGTCCTGCGAAATTTCACAGCATTATTCTGTAAAATTTTGTAAAATACTTGTGCGGATATAATGTTTATGTAATGGCTATATCATGAAATGTGTATGCGATGCTTATGCCATGGAATGCTTATGCCATGAAATGCTTATGCCATGAAATACTTATGCCATGATGCGAGTATGATGAGAATGCTTATCTATTGTAATATATAGCTGATGTTTATGCTACTTAGCTCGTTTCGCCGCGGTAAAATTGATGTAGCCTTAAATTTCCTCCATTCTCCATTTCTTTGAATTTTTCCTCTAGTGTAAGCATTTTTCTTTGTTCTCGCAAGTTTATTCTCTTGTGCCTCATTGTTATTTTCTCCACCATTTATTCCTGCACTATTAGTCTCACATAATATAATAAAATATCAAAGGTACATAATCTCAATTTCATTATAGTATATATGTTCACATATAATCATTTTTATAAGCTTATTTGCTTGCATATAATAATCTTCGCAAGTTTCTGAAATATCCGTCCTTGATTGCGAATAAAACTGCCCTTTTTTGGTAGGAATTCTGAAATATATTTTTTTTTTGCAAGGAATGATTGTTCGCAACATCTTATTATTGCTTATTTCTTTGAGTGAATGATTTTGCACTTTTTCTGTTTTCATTCTCATAATATCATATCATCTGAAGTAAATATTCAACAAAAATTCTAATATATTGTAATTCTGAAATTTTTATAATTGTAAAATTTTTGTAATTCTGCGATTGTATCGCTCTTTGTAAATGAAATCAAAATATTTTGAAATCTTAGAAATCTTTGCGATAATTTCGCTTTTTGTAGTTTTTGAAATCTCTGAAAAAGATGAAATCTTTAATTTTTTGCAATAATTCGCAAACCTTTTTTTTATATATATGATCTTTTGAAATCAAAAATCTTTATAATGTTTTGTAATGTCTAACTTTTTACGATAATTCGCAAGAATTTTTTATGATTTTTGAAGTCAAAATCTTTGAAATGTTTTGAAGTCTTAAGAATTTTAAAATCTTGCAATTTAGGAAAGTGGTACTTAGCTTTCATGCGATTTTCTGTTGCTGTTGTCTCTTGCGATGTATATGATTTGCTTGAAAATTGAGAAGAAATGAGAAATGAAGTCTTGCGAAATTAACTCTTGATATGCCTCTAACCATTCTTGGCGAATTCTCTTATCTGAAATGAATGCATCTTGCGGAAATTGGACTTCACTTGCTCGCTAGTCAATTGCCTGTTGATTGTACTCTGCACCTCAAGCCATTTGTACTAGGTTCTGTTTTCTTAAAAAGATACATTTGGCTTAACTTATGTTCTTGTAATCACTTATGTTTTTCAATTCCACTTTTCTTCGTTTTTCTCCTGCAAAAGCAATATGCTACTCTTCCGTGTCTTTTCTTCGCTGGTGCAAATCATATTATACAAGATTGTTTTCTGCTAATTCTTCACAGGTGTGTTTCGCAAAGCTTCAAGCCTAAAACTGAGAATCCACATTATGCTAATTATCCTGAGCAACAGCAGGTTGACATTCTTCGTAGAATCTGTCTTAAAGCTTCGCAAAACTGATTACTATGCTTTTGACCAAACTTCTCTTGATTATTTTCACATGCGTCTCCACTTCTTAGGCATCTCATTGAAATCTCTTTCAAGCATCTCCATTGATGTTTCAATTCTCTGCTGCCAGTAAATCATCTCGTTCGAAATTTGAATATCTCAAATCCTCACAGCCGACAGCTCGAGCAATTCCATTATATTTGTAAATATTTTTGGAGCAAGACTGATATTTGCTTCTGAAATATCATTCGCAGAATTTGTGTTGTTCGCAACTTTTGTTGATCATTCGCAGATCTTGTATTGTTCGCAACATGTGTTGATCAATCGCAGAACTTGTGTTGTTCATAACTTGTGTTAGTTTGTTTTTTCGCAGGAATCGGTGTTTACTTGAAATGGGCTGATTTTAGTTCCTGTTGGAACCCTTTCGATATTTCTTCATCCCTGCAAATCGTGACTGTTCGTCTTCTTCTTCTCTTGAAGCTAATAGTTTTATTACTAAAATATCCACTTGATGTTGTAATGCATACTCCTTTGTGTCTGGGAAAACCTTCTTCCTAGAATTAACCAAACTCCAAGCGTTACTTTGGCACATGGTTTCCTTTGTAAACTCCTTCTTCATCGATACTATGTCATAATTTATATTTGTTTCTTCCTTCGTTTACTAAATCAAAGTTTTGCTCCTGTGTAACTAAGATGAACTTCCCTTTTGGCTATTATATATGTTTGCCTCAATATGTCCCTCTTGTTCTCATATGGTCCTTTAGATAGACATTTGCCTTTAGTTTTTCTTTGATATTCCTTCGCAATGTCATCTTCTTCTCTTTGGAAGTAATCTTCTGCGCTGTAACAGTAGATGTTGTGAAATAAGTGAGCAACTTTGGTTGTCCCATCATCAGCAAAGTGTTTCCTAACAACAGCTTCTGTTCTTAGTGCGATGGAATAATCACTCTCCTTTCCTTGTTGTGCTCCCGTCTCTACAAAATTTGTATTTCTCGCAAGTGTTGTTCGCAGATGTGTAAATGATAAATGGGTATTTCGTTCACATTTCTATGTATGATTATTTCGCAGACATTTACCCCGTTGATTGCAGTTGGATTAATGCTTAGTACGTTTCTTCGCAGGAATGACACTTCTTCGCATGTGACGCAGAACTTTGTAAAATGTGGGAATTAGTCATCTTGACGCAGCAGTTTGATGTTGATATAAAGTCTCAGCTCAAATTATTCTACGCAAACGTTTGGGAAGGAAATTCTTGCAAAGGAAAATTTTTGATGCAAACGTTCAGTAAATTTGGTTAGATATGTATAATCATTAAGATGAGTAATGTTTGCCTGCGAAGAATGAAAACTTTCCATGTATTCTACTTGTTTTTGTTCTTGCGAAATGTAAATCTTCTAAATCTCTAACCAACAGAAAATCTTGAAATTTGACTTTTTCAGAGATTCATCAAACAAATTTGTAAAACGAGGTTTGGTTACTACAAATTCGTAGCAAAAAGATTTTTAAATTCAAGATTTCCGTAATAAATCAAATTTCTACAAAAAGCAATTTTTAGGTTTTATTAAAATTCATCTTTCCAATTTTCGTTTTGGAATTCACAAATCAGAAAAATGAAACAAAGAATAAAAAAAATGAGAAGAGATTTGTCCTTTTTTGACTCATAATTGATGTAGATTTTGTTGATGTAGAAATTCATCCTTTTGACGTAACTTTGCATCTTCATCTTTATCTATTTGCTTTTACTTTCTTTCACTGTGTTGTTGGTGTTTGTTGGAAAACACAACTTTTCCATTAGATAATTTCCTCTCGAATTATAACTCTAACAGTAGCCAATTTCTTTGAATCTTCTTCAATCTATGAAACATCATCCCTGTTTCTATCGCTAATTATGTAGTTGCAGGAAATCCCACAACTACACCCTCATGAGATTCTATTAATTTGATTTGATGATCTAATTTATTTGATATGAAAATGAAGATTAACTAAAATTGTAAAAGAGATACAAGAATTTTTGCATGGTTCGATCATTGTGATCTACATCCATGGTTCTTCACTAGTGATTGTATGTAATTACATGATTTTACAATTGAGACTCCATTAAAGAATATTTGGAGCTCTAGATTTTTTGGGGAATAAGATCATCAAGAAAATAAGTGTCTCTCTCTCTTTACAAAATTCTAACTTCAAATGTCTCTCCAAAATCTATTCTCCAAAAGAACTCTCTCTTTCTCTTATGCCTAAATGGCTATTTATATGATTTTACATAAAAGATGACAGTTGTGTTGTCCCGCAATTTTGGATCTAAAATATGTCATGCGAGTCTTCGCAGTCTTGCTCGCAAGATGTCTTTTCTCTCCACAATTTCGCAAGCTATCATTTGTTGCGTTGTTAATTATTTGCAAGCATAATAATGTTGCGAGATTCTGCTCCTACAACTACCCTGGCCATTCTTGGTAAGTCTTGTCTATGATGCACTTGGCCTGAAGAAAACCCCACTTAGGGTGCAGTCTTGTAACTATAAGCCATATACGCATAAATGACAAGAGGCTGCGAAAACAACTGGTTGTTGGCAAATATGGATGGGAGGAGCTAGTCTTGTATGGCCGATGTGCCCTCCTTGAAAGGGCAACCAGGGGGAAGATAAGGAAGGAACCCTCCATTAGGGAGCTGATAAGTTTCTAAAGACGGCAATGTCATAGGGCTTTATGATCGCAAGAACATTTAGGCCTGTCATATTGTCGGGTGACGAAAGTTATACAAAGGCAACAAGCCAAAAGAGAAAAGTTAAGATGAGATCAATGGGTTTTTACATTTAACAAGTGTAAAGACGTCTCGCACGACGGAAATGTCATAAGGTTTAATTCTTGCAAGAGAGTTTATACTTATCATATTATCGCAGAGATGTTGAAAAAATATTGATAAGACAAGATCAATGGGTCAATACATGCAAATGTATAGACGTCCTGCGATTTTGTCGCAGAAAGAAAAAATATGGCAAAATAAGACCTTTAATTAGGAAGGCATAATAAGACCATAAGATTATTGCGATAATTCTCGCAAAATTTATGAGATTTGCGATTCTACGCATAAATCATAAATTTTTGCGATTATTACTAGCGATAACATCGCCGATATTGAGGCAAATTTAATTTGATTCACAACTAATATCTAATCTCTACTCAATTTTTTCATATTGCAGATGAATAATAGAGGCAAGTATGGGAATGCATAAAATGATGAAATTATTATTCATCCATAATATGATAAAATTGCATAGATGATACATTTATACAAATAATTAAAGGATAATAATTATGATTGATTATGTTGCATAAAAAGAATTGTTTTCTATTCATACAGATAAAAGCAAAAGAAGTTTACACATCAAGTTGGAGAAGCTCGCAGCGATGTTACGAGAAGCAAAAAAAAAAATGTACAAAATTTACCACGAAGAAAAATAGAAGAAACAAGACTAAGTAGATCCATCACCACCTTCATTAGAGCTCTTTTCTTTTTCAGATTTCTCCTCATTACCAGATTTCTCTTCTTCATCATTGTCATTATTATCTCTATCCACGTCAGATTTCTCTTCCTCGCCAGATATTTCTTCATCATTATCATCTTCGCTAGACTCCTCAGCTTCGCTATCAGAGATAATTAAATTTTGGGAATCAGCTGGAATCTCCTTTGCAAGATCGGGGTATGTAGAATGAGGAATACCATGATCATCACAGACTAGTTTAACAATGTTATTACGAACACGGATAAGGGCGTTACTAAAATTTGAAGATGAGATTTTCAATTTTTCCTTCAATCTAGAATACTTTTCATTGCGAGAGGATAGATTTCCAACGAGTTGGCTTTTCTCTTCTTATAACTCATCAAATATTTTATGATAGTTCTCTTCGGATGCTGCGAGCAAATGATAACAAAGTTAATACATATAAGGATGATTCAATTGGGAAATAATTCAGGGAAATCATAAGAGTGATAACCTTCTCTTTCAGAAATCATGTCTTTAATTAAAGCCGCTTGATCAACATGAAGACTAACATCTACACCTAAATTAGTTCTGGCGTTATCAAAAATCTTCGCAGCCCAAGCAAACTCATCATCGCTATTAATAAGGAGACGAGATCGAACTTGAGTTCCTTCGCAAGAAGATCTTCATTCTCACGGATAAGTTTATCTCTTTCCGTTTGAACATTAAGAAGAGTTTTATAAAAGTTTGCTAGGGTCTTGGAGCCGTTTTTAACAGCAAGATCCTTCTCATCAATAAGATCACTATTCCTTTTTCTTAATCTATTCACTTCTTCCTTTGAACTAAGATAAAGGTTCTTAAACTTGTTGGTTAAATTTAAATTGAACCTATGTTCAATTTTTAAGATATTAAGTTTGGATTTAAGGTCATCAATAGAGAGAGATCTAATCCTATCATCTGAGAAGTTACTTAAAGAACTATTAAGGAAAGCAAGAAGGATATTATCATCTACAGGTTCAGGAAAGGATTGGAAGAATGTAGCCTCGTCAGTAAGACCATAAACATCTGCAAAAAATGGTTGCTTGAATAAGCTGCGATAGGGTGAGAAGAATTAAAAGAGAAAATAAATAAATCATACCATAGAGTTGTTGATTAGATTTATCAAGATCAGATATTTTTTGCTTGTCAAGTGAAGCTTCAGTCTCCAGCTGCTTATTTTTAATGCGAAGCTCAATAACTTCAATTTCTAGTTTTTCTTTATCTTGGCGAAGATTAGCAGCTTTTTTTTCATAAATGATACGCCTATTTTCTAAATCAGAAGCAACAGAAAAAGCGGCTCTTCCAACCTGCGATAGAACTATATAAATCAATTTCTGAAAAAAATATCAGTAGATACATAAAAAGGATAAACAAGTAGAAACATACCAGGCTGCCAAGTGAATTTAAGAGACTTGGAGTCAGCGATCTTGAAATCCCGCGAAGGGAATCACTATCAGCTAGTATGGGAGCATCGTAGACTTTGGAGAGGGACTGGGATATTTCATTAATAGCTTCATCTCCATACTCATTTGGGATACCAAACATATTCTTGCCAAATTTTTTGGATAAATGAGCCATCAAAGAATCAGAAGAAGAAGAATTCTTTATAGAAGGGAAGTTGTTATCATTGAAATCCTCATCATTATTGTCCTTATCCAAATCAACACTTGGATGTTCTGGAATGGGTTAAGGAGTTGAAGAAGAAGAAGGTCGGGTCTTCCTTTTCTTCATAGCTGGATCGCCAGATTCTTCACCGCGAGGGGTAGAAAACTTCCATTTGGGAGGAACAGTAGATTTATCCTGATTGCCAGATTCTTCACCGCGAGGGGGAGAAGATTTCCCTTTGGGAGGAACAGTAAATTTATCCTTTAAAGATTTCTCCTTAGTTCTCGCGGGTTTTATTGGTTCTAGTTCTTCAATCTCCTGTGAACACAGATGTAGTTGCAGGAATTCCCACACTACACCCTATTCAAGAATCTATCAATATTTATGACATAATTTGAAGATTAAGAACACTTTTTCATTAATATGACCTTAAGGAATTACGGAAATCAAGAACACATAACACTTAACAAAGATTTTTCTCTCTCCTAAAAACTTTCCTCACACTCAAAAATTCATCTCTTCTCTCTGGAACTATTCACCTCCTTTATATAGGTATTTACATAGTGGATTACAGCTCATGACAACTCATTTACATCTAAGATTCCCTTCAATTTTGGATCTGAGTTCTTGCGATAAATCGCAGCTGGCACCGCCTTTATCTTTTGTAGGTTTTATTGATATACCTCAAACATGTCACACTTTCTTCGTGTTTCTGTCGTTTTCAGTCATTACGTCATTGTTTAAGTCATCTTTGGATGTGTCGCAGAATATCACTGATGTGCCGCAGAGTAATTCGTTTATTATCGATGCATCGCAGAACAGTTGTTTATTTCGCAGGAATATTGTTGTGACAATATTCTTCCCCTACATCTTGCCTCTTCTCATATCTTTTCTGCGAAGAAGACAAAGATCATGAGAAATTAAGCTTCTTGATTTGCCGCAACTCCTTATCTTTTACCCGACAAAGTTCCCTACTTTACGCTTTTACTATTGACATGCGTCGATCTTTACCGTTTTACCCGGTTACCCATCCTTCATCTATAAATACCATTCCACTCGAGGGTATTTCTTTCTTCTTTCACCTTCTCTTTTTTCTTTAAAATATTTTTTGTCTGCAACTTTTTCTTTCCTGGTATTCTTCACAACTTTCTTGCTTTAATGGAGACTCAAAGGTATGTTCTTATTTTCCATATTTTTTGTTATGTTTTCTTTATTGCCCTCTTTTCTTCATAATCCCCATATTCTATCATCTTTTTCAGTAACACCACTTCTCAAACCAAAATTACTATCAAGAACCCTAACCCTAAGGGTTCTCAGAAAAGGCGCGTTGGGAAGACGAAGAGATCCAAGAATGATAAGGTAGTAAGAAACACTTATTCTTTTGAAATAACAATATTGTTGCCTCTGTTTCTTACCTACATTATTATTCGCAGAACGAAGAGAATGTTCCCAAACCTCTTAAGCGTTCGCGTCAAGTTAAAACTCTTTCAGATAAAGTGGATATTCTCTAATTTTTACCTGCAAAACCTGTCCTATCGCAATATAAATCTTCTTCTTCTCCTTGCGTGAATCTCAATACCCATATTATTTCTTCATCAACCTCTAATGAAGTTATCAATCCTAACATTCCTATCTCTGACAATCCCAACATTTTGGAAACTGCGATAGATGAATCTATGATAATTGGAAATAAATCTGCGACAAATGAAGCTGCGGTGAATGTAACTAATGTAAATGAAACAACAGTTAACGAGGCTGCGGCAAATGAAGTCGTAGATAATGAAACTGTGGTAAACAAAGATGCAATAAAGGAGGTTGTGGTGGATGATGATGCGGTTAATGTAACTATAACTGCGACCAATCAAATTCCTTCTTCCACTCTTACTATTGCCAAAACCTCTTCTTCTACTTCTCTTCCTTCTTCCCAAGAAATAGAAACAGGGGTTGAAGCTGCTTTTCAAGTATTATCTGAAGTTTTGAACGATGCTATGAAATCTTCTTCAGATCCTGCGAGACATGATATTTATATGATTCTAAGCAAGCATCTTGGGTCTTGTTGTTCTTCATCTTCGTTAACTTCTTTATAAGATGAGGTTGAAATTTTGAAGAAGAATTTTCAAGCCAAAACTTTGGAGTGTGAATTTCTCGATCATAAGCTTCATAATTCTGAATTAGACTGTGAAATTCTTCGCAGCAGAAATGATGATCTAAAAGGTATAACTTTCTTGTCTTTACTTTTGCCTCTGTAAATCTTTGCTTTTTATGTACTCAATTTTCCCTTATTTATTTGTTGATGTATATTTAGCTTCAAAACATAACCAATTAATGAAGATATTTGAGTGGGAAACAATCGCTGAGGAAGCCCGCACTGGGAAAGAATCTTGGAAGAATCAATTTGATAATTTGAATATTCTTCATACATATTCACTTGACGAGATAAATAACCTTAAGAATGAGAATAACCAACTAACTCATGAACGGGATCGTCTAAATAACGAAGTCTCCCAACTTTTATATTCGCTGAATCAAATTAATTTGAGGGTGGAATCTTTATCGGATGAAAACAGAGTTTTATCTCAATAGAAACATTGTTTTGTAGATACAACAAAGGCTTATTCGCAGCAACTAGACAATCTTCAAAAATTGTGTAAGGACCAAGAGCAGTCCCTTCGCATACTGAAAGATGAACTTAAAAGGAAAACTGAATCATCTGCCGCTGAACAAGAGAAGCTTATTAAAGGCAGATTATCTCTAAGTGTAAAAGTCAACAATCTCAAAGATGATTATTCTCGACTGAAGGAAGAAAATGTTTATCTTCGCAATTATGAAAAAAGCATAAAATCACGTTTAAAAGGTAAGATTGGGGATAGTTTTGATGATGCCATGGACCGATGGAAGAGTTGCTTCTTTACTATAATTCACACTTTATCTTCTCAAAAGGAAGGTATTCATTTTGACTGCCTCATCTATTAATTACTTCATTGTATTTTCTCATCTTATTTTTGGCAAAAATTCTCTCTAACATGCAATTTTTCTTTCGCAGAATCTGAGAAGAATATTCAAGCTTCAATTTCGGATCTATCTATGAGATTATCCAAACTTCGCAAAAAAAAACACCGCGCTTTCCAACTCTCATAACAGGGCATTGAGAAGATTTTACTATCTTAAATATTTTAAAGATATAGAGATCAGATTTCGGGAAAAGAATTGCCTCCGCAAGGCTCATTTAGGCGCTGAGGTTTTCATAAATAATGTTCTACTCTCTCATTCTCTACCTCCTATAAAGATCAAACCTTTAGAGATAGATGATAATGAAGTTCCCCACCCTATAGATGAAGATCTGAATTATTCAAGTAATGAAGAAGATTTTTCTGAAGACGAACAAAATCCACCTGAGAACGAAGGAAACCCTCTTAATGAAACAGAAGAACAAGATCCTCCTCATGAAGAACAAAATCCTCCTCATGAAACAATCACTGGTGATGGAGAAACTCATACTGAAAAAGATGATACTGGTGAAGATAATAGTGGTGAACAAGAATGATGAAATTAAAGAAGAATATTCTTTAAATTATCATGTTTCTGATTCTGCGAATCATTGTAATTTCCGAATTTTTCTTCTTCCTGCACTTTTTGCGAAACATTGAATTTCTTTGTAACTTAATCACCTGCTCTAATTTATATATTTTTTATTAATTCTGAATCCAATCTTCATAAACTTGATTATCTTCCTTCTTTTTTATTATTTTGATTCTTCTCAAGGGAGATAATGAAATGTTGTTTTATAATCCCCATATTCGCCCCTCATAATATTCCTTGTGAAGTATTTTATTTGTTACCCTTGTAAGAAATCCCATGCTTGCCTTTTGTTACCAATTTGTAGTATTATCGCAAATATTTCTGCGAAAAATTTGTTATATGCTTCGCAGATATAACTTTTCTTGTGGTCTTATTTCGCCTTCCTAGTTAAAGGTCTTATTATGCCACTTTTATGCGACAAGATCGCAGGACATTCTTACCTTTATACGTAATAATCCGTTGATCTTGCCTTATCATTTAATTTTAATCTCTGCGACAATATGATAAATCTAAGATTAATCTCCCTTTGCTTCTTAAGACTTATGATATTGCCGTCTTTGCGATGAAATCGTAGGACGTCTTTGCGATTTATATCCTCTTATTATTGATTTCATTTATCTCATCTTTTGATCTTATCGCAAAAACCCATTGACCTCATCTTAACATTTCTCTCTAGGATTTTTGGCCAGTCACGTGGCAATATGACGGGCCTAAATATTCTTGCGAATATAAAGTCCCATGACATTACTGTCTCTGTCACGCGACAATATGACGGGCCTAAACATTCTTGCGAATATAAAGCCCCATGACATTGCCATCTTTTTTGATACACAACTCCCTAATGGAGGGTATCGCCCTTATCTCTCCCCCCGGTTGCCCCTTCAAGGATTATACATCGGCCATACAAGACTAGAACTTTCTCATCCGGTTATGCCAACAACCAGTTGTTTTCGCAGCCTTGTCCTTTATGCCTTATATGGCTTATAGTTACAAGACTGCACCCTAAGTGGGGTTTTCTTCGGGCCGAACACATCGTAATCCAAGACTTTCCATGGATGTCCAGGGTAGGTTCATCCATCCCGGGCACCCACATCTCAACCGTGTACCTCGGCGCCTTGATCATACGTTGCATTCCTTAGGAGAAACTCTCGGGCGCCCAACCAGGGTATAACCTTATATAATTGGGAATCCAAGTTATCTCTCCTGGATGGATTTTCTATAATCCCAATATCCATGACTAGGTTCCAGCAGCGGTATAGCCTTTCCCATAGCCATGCAAAGAGATACCCCTTTTATAACGCACTTTAAGGACATTGCCTCTTACGGAATAGAATCCGCGAACTAAGGTGTACACCATAAAAGTTCGTCCCGTTCTTATGATAATTGAAAGTAAAGATATACCCCCCTTATGAAGCACTTTAAGGACATTGCCTCTTACGGAATAGAATCCGCGAACTAGGGTGTACGCCATAAAAGTTCGTCCCGTTCTTTATATGTTTTTAGGCAATTAGTGCCCGTCTTATTTGCATTTAATTTTTTAATTATCTCGCAAATTATTGCGGAAAATAATTTTTATATTCAGCCATCTTTGTTCTTGTAGAATATCTCTTTTATTCTCTCGCAACTTCTTGCGTGTGATCCATTCATTCTAGTCTTTCAAATCTTTACTGATAATATTTTCTTAGATATTGTTTATTCCATGGTCTACCAAGTCGTTGACCCATGTCTCTTCCTTCGGGATCCATTAGTTTATATGCACCAGTTCCAATTATTTCTTTGATTATATATGGCCCATCCCATTTTTTCGCTAATTTTCCTCCATTCTCTCGCTGATATTCTGGTGTTTCTCGCAGAACTAGATCTCCAACTTGGAATTCACGCTTCTTTACTCGTTTATTATATTCACGAGCTAATCTGCGATGGTAGTTCTCCATATGTTGTAATTCCTTTTCTCTCTTCTCTTCTACCTCATCAAGTTTGTCTAGAATCATACCTGCACTAAGTTTTTTTTCCCAAGCTTCTCTTTTAGTTGTAGGAATAGCGACTTCTGTTGGTAATACTTCCTCAACCCCATATGTTAAACAAAAAGGTGATACCCCAGTTGTTTCTCTTCGTGTTGTATTATAAGCCCAAACTGCATTATGGACTTGTTGACACCACGTTTTATGATGCCCTTCTAATTTATTTTTGAGAATATATGCAATTGTTTTGTTAGTTGCTTCAGCTTGACCATTTGCCTGCGGATATAGAGGAGTTGATTTCCCACACTTTATCTTGAATGCATTAAGTAACATCTCTATATTTTGTCCTTCAAATTGCTTTCCATTATCTGACACTAATTGCGCTGGAATTCCAAATCTGCAGATGATATTCTCAAATATAAATGTGAAAATGTCCTTATCACGAATATGTTGTACTGCCTTAACTTCCGCCCATTTTGTGAAGTAATCTGTTGCGACAATTAAGTATCTTTTTTGCCATGTTTCTGGCACAAATGGTCCCACAATATCTAAGCCCCATTTTCCAAATGGCCAAACATTTTTTGAAGATGTTAACGTTTCACCTGGTGCATGTATTCTTTTTGCAAATCGCTGACATTCCTCGCAACTTCTTGATAAATTCTTTGCATCTTCATGCATATATGGCCAATAATAACCTTGCATTTTCGTTCTGTATGCTAAAGATCTACCACTGCTATGATTACCAGCATCCCCACTATGTAGCATTTTTAATATTTGTTTTCCTTTTTCTAGTGTCAAACATCTGAGGGAAGGCCCATTTAAAGATTTTTGATATAATACCCCATCTCTTAACTCATAATTTGTTGCTCTAGTTTTTAATTTATGTACCTCCAATCTGTTCCTTGGTAACTCCCCCCTTGCTAGATATGCGTGAATTTCCGCACGCCAATCTGCGTTAATTCGGCTTGATTCTTCGCCATTATTTTATACTACCATTGCCTCAGCTTCCTCTTCTTTTTCTTTAACAATTGATGGTGCTATTAATGTTTGTATTTTTATATTTCTCACAGTCGTATCTACCATCATACTTGATATGAACGCAAAAGCATCTGCAAGTCTATTATCACTTCTTGAAATATGCCTCCATTTGAGTCTTGGTATTTTCGCAGATAATTCTTCTACAAGTTTCTTATATTTTCTCAAAGATAAATCATTAGTTGCATATTCCCCTTCAATTTGGCGAATAACCAACTGTGAATCACTGGTAATTCTTGCATTCTCTACCTTCATTTCTATCGCAAATCTTAAGGCATGTACTACAGCCTCATATTCTGTCTCATTATTGGTAGATTCGAATTCCAATCGAAATGTGAATGCCATTTTTGCACCTTCTGGTGAAATAAAAACGACTCCAACTCCATTTACTTCTCCATTAGATGATCCATCCACTAATATCTCCCATCTATTTGGTTCTGTTAAAAGATCTCTAGGATCCCCATATTCTTCTTCTATATCCATCATGTCTTCTACCTTCATCATCCTCCAAAGGAAACTCGCGAGAAACTCTGCGACAATTTGAGATATTGGCGAAGATAAAATTGCATATTGGATCTCAAAGTGCCCCACTTGTGCATTCCATCTTTCAACTCTGCCTGATCTTTTTGAATTTTTCATTACTGACTCGATTGGTACTTTTGTTAGTACTTTGATTTTATGCGCTTGGAAATATATGCGAAGTTTAGAAGCTGCATAAACTAACGCCAAAATTAATTTTTCAATCTTTGAATAATTTTTCTCCGTAGAATTAAACGTTTTGCTGATGTAGTAAATAGGTTTTTCAACTCCTGCGTCATTTCGCAAAAGTACTGCACTTAAAGCATGTGGAGTTGTCGCAAGATATATCACAATTCTTCTCCCGGTTCAGTATTTCTGTAATATGGATATATTCATCAAATATTCCTTAACTCCTTGAAAAGCTTTCTCACATTCATCTGTCCATTTAAATTTTGTTCCCTTCTTTAATATGTTGAAGAAATGCTTGCACTTATCGATGACCGCGAAATGAATCTTCCTAGTGAGGCTAAAAGCCCATTCAATTTTTGCACATCTTTTTATCGTTTGTAGTTGGCATATCCCGAACTGCTTGCACCTTTTCAGGGTCAACTTGTATTCCTTCTTTTGATACGATATATCCCAAGAATTTCCCAGATGATACTCCGAAAGTACATTTTCAGATTTACTTTAATATTAAAAAGCCGCATCTGGTCAAAAATTTCCCTCAAATCTTGCACATGATTTTTAGCTTCTTTACTTTTTACCAACATATCATCCACATATACCTCTAAAGTTTTATGTATCCATTTTGCGAATACTTTTTCCACCATTCTTTGGTATGTTGCCCCTGCATTTCGTAACCCAAAATGCATCTTTTTGTAGCAATATAATCCTCTGGGAGCAAAGAATGCAGTATGTTCTTGATATTCTTCTGCCAGCGGAATTTTATTATAACCCTTGTATCCATCCAACGAAGATATTCGATCATTTTCTGCGGCAGATTCCACCATCTGCGGGATATCTGGTAAGGGAAAACTATCTTTGGGAAAAGCTTTATTTAAATCAGTAAAATCGATGCAAATTCTTATCCCTTTGTTTTTCTTGGGAACTACTACCATATTGGCGATCCATTCTGGATTCTTGGATATCTAGCGCCAAAATATAGTTGCAATCTTTCTTATTCTTTGTTTGATTGGTCTCATATTTTTGTTAATCTCCAATCTATGGCACGCAACAGATGGATCTATTCCAGGCATTTCATCCATATTCCATGCAAAAATATCTTTGTATTCTCGCAGAAGATTTACAGTTTGCTCTTCTTCCTCCACATCCATCTTAGTTCCAATTTTCAACATTTTTGGGTCTTCTTCACTTCCAACATTAACTTCTTTTGTTGGTTCTGCTGTGTATAACTAGCTTCATTCCCTCCCATTGGTGTTGGTGTCTTTATTATCTCCACTGGTTCATCATCTTCTTGCGATACATCGCTGAATATTCCTTTTCCTTCTTTTGATTTTATCATGTAAATCTTGAATTCTTCTTCTTTATTTTCTTCTCTCCTCATTTTTCTACGCTGTTTTCGCAACTGAATTTGATTTTCACAATTCCTTACTTCATTTTGGAAACATAACGCCGCATAATCTGCATCTCCTTTAATTTCACCAATTCCACTAGGTATAGGGAATTTTAAACATTGATGTAGAGTTGATGATACAGCCTTGATTGCATGTATCCATGGTCTCCCCAACAGCATGTTATAAGGCGATTTCATATCTATCACACTCAAGGTGACCTGCGTTTCTATTTCCCCCAGTGGAATTCGTACTACAATTTCACCTTTAGGTTTTGTTAAAGATTTTCCAAATCCGTGAATATGATATGTTGGACTAAACATTTCTTCATCTTTGTATCCAATTTTCTTGAATGTGTGGTAAAACATTATATCCACAGAACTTCCTGTGTCCACCAGAGTCCTATTCACAGCCCATTCTTCGTAGATCTTCTTGATTTCTCTTTTCTTGTTAGTGCAATGTTAACTGTGATCACCAATGGAGATGTATGACTTAAATTATCTTTCGGAATTTCTCTGCTTGTAAATGTAATCTTCTGTTTTTCCCAATCTTTTAGCGGTGATGCTTCATCTACCGTCATGATCTTCTTTCCTTCAAAATCTCGTTTGTGTATCCTTCCTTTAATATCTTCATGGAATTTGTCTATCATCATCTTTGTTATTACATCACACTCCAATTTCTTTTGATTATCTTTGATTTCAATCATCTTCTCTTCCACCAAAAGTATTCTTCCAATTCTTGAATGATTTCTTTCTTTTACCTAGCTTTTACTATGATTTTCAACTCTTTAATCCCTGTTTCTAGCGCCAAAATGTAGTTGAAGGAATTCCCACACTACACCCTATTCAAGAATCTATCAATATTTATGACATAATTTGAAGATTAAGAACACTTTTTCATTAATATGACCTTAAGGAATTACAGAAATCAAGAACACAGAACACTTAACAAAGATTTTTCTCTCTCCTAAAAACTTTCCTCACACTCAAAAATTCATCTCTTCTCTCTGGAACTATTCACCTCCTTTATATAGGTATTTACATAGTGGATTACTGATTTAAGATTTTTCTCAATGTTTTCGTTGTAGTAATTGAGATTCGTTCTCTCGGAAGTTGTTAAGATTAAATTAAAAGGTTTAACGAAAATAATAAAAGAGAGAGTCAGTGGGTTTAGGATTTCACCGAATTTATAACATAGGGTTCAATTTACTTATTTTCAACAATTTAAGCTCATTAAACAAAACAACACCGACTCTTATTTTTTTGCCAGAGTAGATCCTCAAAATATTAATTGTATCCCCTAAGCATAGATTATCTAAACAAAGCATAACCTATCTAATTGAATCACAACTAATTTAATCGAATCATAAATAAATTCAAAACAAGTGCAAAGTCATATAGAAAATAAAACAAATTCACCCATGTATAAAATTCAGCTTCCTCCGTCGACCCAGTGTAGGGGTCTAGCTTCTCATGATAAAAACACACTCAAAAATATAATTTATGGCTCAAATGGTGTTTTTATTAAAGAAAACTAATAATACAACTTGTTTGTAACGCTTCAACGGTGTTACAAAGGCCACCGTTACAATGAAATTCCAAAACTGTTGCTAGTGTTGTCATTACAGAAAACAAATGTTTTACTCATCGCAAAACTGTCGTTCATGGGAAAGAACTATGACAGTTTAAAACGACAGACTACAAGTGTAGTCTGTTCTTCTTCTTCTTCTTCTCTGCAACTCTTGATTCTTGTCCCCCTACTCTCGATAACCCTTCTATGAGTCCCCAACAACATATTTATAGCCAACAGACCCATCGAATCTCGCTCATTCACTCCATATAATCCTCTTTAACTCGGTAGGTAAAGAAAATATTTGAGAATATTTTCTTTCTTTTTTTCTTCTCCTCAGTACGCGTCTGCAGTGTCCTGGCTTCCTTATTTATCTTCTACACGATCCAACAATTACTGTTAGAGTCTTCCATGCACGCACAAAACACATTGAATCTCCTCCAAATCCCGTGAATACCTCAACTTCCCACATACTCTCATGTTTCCAACCCGTTAATTAACTAGCCAATTCTAGCCACTTCTGGGTCAAACGAACAGCCTTAACAACTCTGTTAGGCCCTAAGGAAGATACCCAAACAATTCCAGACCTTTAGTCTCACGGAATCATGCTTGAATCTTCAACCAAAGTTCTGCCAGGCAAGAACTTTCTTTTCCCTTAAATCGTTCTTTGTTGTTTTCATCAACCAGATGATTTTACAGCCAATTTTAACCGATTCTAAAGAACATACCATCCCTGTCTAGATGAATTGAGTCGACCCAACAAAAACCAGCCATTGAATCGGCTTCTAACACCTCCAAAACCGAAACCCAATTTTGTTCCTTAGTTTCCCGCCATAATTTGGATTTCAAAAGGTTGAAGATGAGGTGCCCCTTATCTGTCATCGGAAGTCCCTTTAGCAATTTGGGTGTAAAAAGCAATTCTTGGGGCGCGAATAACCACAGGATCCAAATAACAAAGAAGGTGGCCCTTAGCAATTAGACACCCCTTAGTAATTGAGGTGCCCCTTAACTGATATTGAGAGTCCGAATAACACGTGTCCTCCGGGGTACAAAAACACTTTTCGAGTAACTTTCTCCATAAGCGCTTATTTGACAAAAACACCTACAAAGAAGATTATTAGTGATAAAATGAGTCCTAGTTAATGTATTTATGGGTGAAAATGCGTCGCACTTTCGTGCTCATCAATTACAGCTCATGACAGCTCATTTACAGCTAAGATTCCCTTCAATTTCGGATCTGAGTTCTTGCGATAAATCGCAGCTGGCACCGCCTTTATCTTTTGCAGGTTTTATTGATATACCGCAAACATGTCACACTTTCTTCGTGTTTCTGTCATTTTCAGTCATTACGTCATTGTTTAAGTCATCTTTGGATGTGTCGCAGAATATCACTGATGTGCCGCAGAGTAATTCGTTTATTATCGATGCATCGCAGAACAGTTGTTTATTTCGCAGGAATATTGTTGTGACAATATTCTGCCCCTACAACAGATAAAGATAAGAAATAGGGGCTACAATATATTGTTAAAGCTAATAAAACAATATTTCTTACTTCATCTGTGAAGGATTTAAGAGCTAAGAAAGTGCTAGGTTTCCTCAAAGCCTGATAGTTGAGTTTCATTCTGTCAATCTGGAAAAGATTGAAGTAATTAGAGAAAATATAAAAACGTGGGGAAGATAGTGAATAATGATTATACAAAAGATCGGAGAGAACATACGTCTTTAGTTCTTTCAGGCCAGTTGAAAACCCAAGGTTGATATTCTGAAAGATTCGCGGGTAATGCGCAAGAACCAGAAATATAAGGACCCTCAAGACATAAAGGAAAAATGAACCACTTGTCATCGCTGGAATGGCGAGGGCATTGATTAGTATATGTATGCCAATCAATATCTAGCATAAGAGCTTTATCATCATCGATCTTTTCTTTCTTCAAGCGAACACCCCAACAAGTGCTATCCCTCTTCATAGGGACTATTTTATATTTTCAAAGAAGTTGTCCACAGTATAATCTGTAGAGACAATGGGAACATATTTAAATTGAGGATTCTTCGCAGCTTCAGAATAGCGAGATCCTTTGTCAACACCGCGAGAAGCATATTCAAGCAGCAATCGAATATAATCTCCACCCAATTGATATATCGCTCGCAAGAATCTCTCGTCAGAAATTATTTCATAGAATAATGGAAGTTCTGGATCATAGAGAGGAATGGGAAGACGGAAAAGAAAAGAATGAAAGAAGTATTTATAGAAGATGAAATTTCTCGAAGAAGGTGAATGCAATAAATGCTAAGAAAAGACATGAACGGTCAGATCGCAGCGGTTAGAGAGGACGTGTCACAAATTCATTAGGAGAAAGAATGCGTGAAAACAGCTGGCGAAGGATGCAGAAACGTGTCAGAACAGAGATTAATGAAGAGATAAGTAGTTGCGGTATTTTAAAAGTTCTCATGATCTTCTCTTCTTCGCAGAAAAGACATGAGAAGAGGCAAGATGTAGGACCAGAATATCGCTACATCTATTCTCTGCGAGTTTAACAATACTTCCCTGCGATCATCACCGCAAGATTTTCAACAACACTTCACGAGTGTCACAAAAGCCTTCAAAAGAGTGACGTAATAACTGACGATTGAAGAAAACTTGAGAAAAGCATGTTTATTCTGCGATGGTTACAAAACTTGCGAGAGTGAACATTGTAACTATCGCGGTACAATCGCAGAATCAACCCAAAATAAGAGGAAAACTTAGCTGTCATCTACTATGAAACTACCCTATAAATATAGACCCAATGTGTCCATAAAAGGATGATATATTTTTGAGAGTTAAGAAAGTTTTGAGGAGAGAGAAACTTCAAGAGAATAGTTGTAATCTTGAATTCTTCCATTTCTGTAAACATTTCTGAGAACAAAATAATAAAGTGTCGTTTTTAATCTTCAATTATGAGTTGATTATAGAAAGATCTTAACAAGGGTGTAGTGTGGGAAATCCTGCAACTACATCTATGAGCACGTATCTCCAAGCTCGTGATTTAAAAAAAAGGGTACATGTTATTGATGGCTATAATCCTTCGGTTAATACAAAAGGCGATGTTGTAGTAGCAGGAATTCCTACACTACACCCCATACAAGAATTCACCATTATCAACACATATTTAAAGATTAAGAACAACACTTTTATTGATTAATTCTTAGAAATGTTACAAGAAATGGAAGAAATCAAGAATACAACCGCTCACAAGAACTTTCTCTCTCCTCAAGACTTTCTCAACACTCTAAAATTGATCTCTCCAACTGAGTCTATTGGCTTTCTTTATATAGGGTAAGTACATAGTGGATGACAGCTAAGTTTTCCTTTAATTTCGGATCTGGTTCGCGATGATCTCGCAGCTGTTATAATGCTAATTCTCACAGACAATGTAATCTTCGCAGGATCGTCATGCTCTTCTCGTGTTTCTGCTACGGTCATCCGTTATGTCATTCTTTGGGTTATTCTGCGACATTCGAAGAATGTTGTAGAGAAGCTCGCAGATATGTTGTTCAGAATCTCGCAAAAATATTGTGGCGATCTTCTGACCCTACATCTTGCCTCTTCTCATGTCTTTACTGCGAAGAATAAAAGATCATGAGAATTGAATCCTTACAAAATGCCGCAGCTGTTCACCTTTTTGCATTCTTTTATTCTGACACGTTTCTGTATTCTTCGCCAGCTTTATTACATGTATATTTTCTTCCACAGAAATGTTGACACGTCTTTTTTAACTGATGCACTCCAACCGTTCACGTCTCTTCGCATTTAATACCATTTACTTTCTTGAGAATTCTCATCCTCTATATATACCTTCTTCATTCCTCTCTTCTCTTCTTTTTACTTTCTTCTTCTTTCTCTCTGCAATTTTACTGTTCTTCCGCATCTGATACTGTCGTAATTTCTTTTTTCCTTTTATTTCAATCTTTTCTTCATTCCTATACTAAAGATGGATCCTCCTGGTCATAAAAATGTACTTGCCTTCTAGAAGATGCAAAAGAAACTTAAAGATAGAGGTTTTACTTTATCTACTATTCCTGATCAAAGCCCTAAAGTTGAACTCTCCATTAAATTATTTTCTGATCATCCATGCAGTGGCGAGAAGGTCATAGCCTCATTATGTCAACTTGAAACTGGCCTTCTTATTCCTCTTTACAACCCTGAACTTCCTCTATTTTACCAAATTCTTTCTCACGAGCCATATATCAATTGAGTGGAGATTGCATTCGTCTGCTACTTGAGTTTGCTACTCGCGGCGCTGGTAAGAAGTCTCTCTACCCTCTTAAAGCAAAGAATCCAAAGTTCAAAGATGTTCCTATCGTTCCTGCGAAGTATACTGTAGAGAATTTCTTCGCGAATTATGATGTTATTCCTATGAGGAAGGATAACACTTGTTGGGGCATCCGCTTAGAGAAAAAAGATGACGTTGCTGAAGATAAAGTTCTTATGTTGGATATTGACTGGCATCAAGACAATAATACATCTCCTCGCTATTCTAATGATATTAAATGGTGTGTTTTCCCATTGTTTATGGAGGGTCCATACATTTTTGGTTCTCACGCTGTACCTGCGAACCTCGCAGCATATCAACCCTGGGTATTCAGATGGCCTGAAAGAGAGGGAGAGGTATATCCTTACAACTTTAAGCTTGTATTGTTATTTTCTTCATGTTTCTATATATACTCTCGCTGATCCCTCCAATTTTTCCAGATTAAAAGATTAAAGGCTAGCTACGAAAATATTGGGAAAATCAGTACTTTACTAGCTCTCCGATCATTCACAGATAAAGTAAGAAATATTTCTTTATGATTTTTTAACAATATATTGTTGCCTCTATTTCTTATCTTTATCTTTGTTTGAAGGTGATTGAAGAAAGAGAACCAGTCAAAGCCGCGAGAACAAAAGAGAAAGGTAAAGGTATTTCTCGCAAGGAGAAATCTGCTGATCCTCCATTAAAGAAAAGAAAAGCTGAATATTCCCCTCCTTCAACAGTGATGATAAAAATGATGATAACAGTGATGATGATGGCGATAATAATGACGTTGCTGATTTTACTTTTGCAAGAAAATCCTCCCAACCTGAGTCTTCCATGTCTCAGCTTTCCACTATTTTCTATGATATGCAAGGAATTGGCGATGCTCCCCTTGATGAAGCTTGCAAATCCATGGCAACTATCTGTGATGCCTCTCTCTTGGAGAACAATGAATCTCTCCGCGGGTTTTCCAGATCCATATCTCCAAGTTTCTTACATTCACTTGGTTCTCTGGTATGTTTTTATTTCTTCGCCACGCATATGTATTCTTATTTTCTCGTAAGATCTTAATTTTTATTTATCTTGATAAATTTTGCTTTCTTTCGCAGATTAGAAGAGCTTCTTTTTCTGTTGCCTCAGACTTAGAAAGGAAGCGTAAAATCTTTGAAAAGAAGAACATTGTTCTTCGCCAGAATAATGAAAAATTGGAATCTGAATCTACTAATCTTCGCAAAGAGAATGAAGAACTAAAATCCGAATCTCCTAATCTTCGCGGACAATTGGAGTCTGGGTCTTCTGAACTTCATGACGAGTTTAAGCGGTTGAAAACCGAACTCACTTCTTCGCAGGGTAAAGTTGCTACCCTTCAAGCTGCGAATGATCAACTTTATGGTAAGATATTTTCCTTCTTTCTTCTATCCCTCTGCCTTAAAATTTATCTTATTTGATCAATCATTCTTGCAGATATTTATGGTCTCTCTGATGAGGCTTCAACCCTTCGTTCTTTCCCTATTTATATGGATGATAACACCCTTCTCGAACGTCTTAATAATTCATTAAGTAGTTTTTCTAATGACCAAGTTTCCTCTCTCTCCATAGATGAACTCAGATCAAATTTTCTCCTTTTAGAAGTTGAACATAGATTTAACTTGAGTTTAACCAATAAATTTAAGCGGCACTATCATGATTCTAAAGAAGAAATCAAAATTTTAAAGGCCAAGTATAGTAAACTTTCAGACGAAAAGGACCGCATCACTAAACAAGGTGCTCAAGCTTTAGCAAATTTCCATAAAACTATTCTCAACGTTCAAATTGTAAGAGATAAAATTATCTGCGAGAATAGAGCTTTTGCTGAAAGGGAAGACCAAGTTCGTTCCCTCCTTCTCATTAGTAATGATGATGAGTTTGCATGGGCTACAAAGTTTCTTGATAACGCCAGAAATAACTTAGGTGTAAATGCTAGTCTTCAAGATGATCATTCTGCCTTAATTAGAGATATGATCGTTGAAAGAGAAGGTTATTACTCTTGTTTTTTCACTAATTCACTTTCTAACTGAATCACCATTATTTGTATTAATTTGTTATAATTTATTCGCAGCATCTGAAAAGAATCTTCGTGAAAGAATTGGAGAATTGGAAGAAGATAAAGGCCTACTCGCAAGAGATCTATCTTCTCGTAATGAGAAATGTTCTAAGTTCAAAAAGCAGCTTAAAATTACCCTAGAGAATTTCAGTAACACTCTTGTTGGTGTTCTCAATGATTCCATTAAAATGGTCTTTGATGATCATAACATTCCTCATTCTACATACCCTTATCTCGCAGATGAAATACCAAAGAATACTCCTAATCTTGTCATCTCTGATAGTGAAGCTGAAGAATCTGAAGAAGATGAAGAGCATAGTGAAGATAAAGAGGGGAACTCTGGCGAAGATAATTAAGGATCTGAATAACTTTATCTTTTCTTGGATTCTCCTTGTAATATTTGTACATTTATCTTTTTCTCCTTGTAACACATTACTTTGAATTTCTCTAATTTCTCAATCTCTTTGATATACAAATTATTTTTGCTTCTACCTGCATACATTAGAAAACAACTTCTTTTTGCAATATGGTTAATCAATATGCTCATTAATTTTTAACTATCTACGTGAATCTGTCATATAAAGATGAATAATAATTTTATCATTTTGTTCATTCTCATACTTGCCTCTATCATTCATCTGCAATATGAAAATTTAAGCAGATTAACTTTGAATAAAATTGTTTTGTAAATTTTTGCCTCAGTTACTGCGTAAGTGTCGCAGGTCATTTCCATGGAATCTCATGATATCTGCGTAAAATGTCGCAGGTTATCTCATCATTTCTTGTGGTATTATTTTGCCTCCCTAGTTAAAGGTCTTATTTAGCCACGCTTGTTTTGGCGACAAAATCGCAGGACGTCCTTACACTTGCATGTAAAAACCCATTGATCTTGTCTTATCCAAATTTTGTCAATTTGTTCTGCGACAATATGATAAGCCTAAATTTTCTTGCGAAAACAAAGCCCTATGACATTGCCTATCTGGCGATGAAATCGCAGGACGTCTTTACATTTTCATGTAAAAACCCATTGATCTCATCTTATCTTTTTCTCATGGCTTTTTGCCTCTGTATAGTTGTATTCTTAAGACACTTAACAACTCCCTAATGGAGGGTGCCGCCCTTATCTTCCCCCTGGTTGCCCCTTCAAGGAGGGTACATCGGCCTTACAAGACTAGCTCCCCCTATCCGGTCTTAACAACAACCAGTTGTGTTCGCAGCCTTTTATCCTTTATGCCTATATGGCTTATAGTTACGAGACTGCACCCTAAGTGGGGTTTTCTTCGGGTCGAGTGCATCATAGCCAAGACATGCCAATAATGGCCAGGGTAGGTTCATCTATCCCGGGCACTCTTGGCTCAACCGTGTACCCCGACGCCTTGGTCATACTCTGCACTCCTTAAGAGAGACTCTCGGTCGTCCAACCAGGGTTTAACCTTATATAGTTGGAAATCCAAGATACCTCTCCTGGATAGGCTTTTATGGGCCCCAAATCTTCTTTACTCAGTTTCCAGCAGTGGTATAACCTTATCCCTGATCCATGTAAAGAGATACCCCCTTATATGACGTACTTTAGGTCTTACATTTGCTTCTTGCGAAATTTTATTCACGAACTAGGGTGTACGTCATAAAGGTTCGTCCCATTCTTATGTCTCTTGCGAATATCGCCACTTCTTTTTTCTCTGATTTTCTCTTTTTGTATTTCATCTCTTGTATAACTTTTCAATTTCACCTTCTTCATTGAATCAAAACACATACTTTTTTGTAAATTTCTTATTCAACACATCATTCATACATTTACTATATTTTTCAATTCATAAATTTTACCTTTTCTACTTACTAATTTTCTGCTTCTGCTTTTTTGTTGCGCTTTGCTACATTTTCTGCGAGATGCTCGCCATCTATTGATTGCAGCTCATGTTGGCTTCGCAGTATTCCTTATTCTCGTCGCTCTACTATATCAACCATCAACTTATCACTTCTCTGCTTTTGTTTGATGTTATGTTTCCAGTTTTTGTTCTTCGTAGACCTTTCCTCATAAGATTCCATATCAATTTCATAGCACTTTTTCCCCTCTGCCCAATCTCCCTTGATAACTCCAACACTACTAGGATGAGGAAACTTAATACATTGGTGGAAAGTTGACGCTACACCTAGAATCCCATGTATCCAAGGTCGTCCAATCAATGCATTGTAAGGAGATTCCACATCAACAACGCAGAATAAAATCTTAGAAGATATCCCCTTTAATGGAATTCGCATTGTAATCTCCCATTTGGGCTTGTTAGCAGTGCCATTGAAACCATAGATTTTATAGGTTGATGGAATCATATCCTCATCTCTCCCTCCCATGGTTTTGTAATTATGATAAAATAAGATATCAACTAAGCTTCCAGTGTCAATTAAAACTCTCTGTTAATAGCCCAAGAATCTTCAGCTCCATCATCCTCATTTTCTTCATCCTCTTCTTCCATTTGTTTTGGATTTATTTCTAATCTTACCACTAACGGATTGTCATGCATCTCTCCAGGTTCAGGTACTTCTTGTGCAGTGAAAGAAATAGTCTTCTTTTGCCATTCTTCTAATGGCGAAGCTTTCACAATGTTCATTATCTCTCTCGTGAAGACTCTACTTAGAACATTATCGTGGAAATCCTCTATAGTCTTGTACGAATGTATGATGGAGTTACATAACATATTTTTTTCTTTTGTTCCCACTTCTATCACAAAGGTTTCGCCTTCCTTAGTTGTATTCACTCTGCGAATATCTGGAGCTGGGGGGTAGTTGTTGAGGCTGTGGATGTCTTATCAGAAAATGATTTAATTTTCCCTGATCTATCATTTTTAATATAATTCTTTTTACATTCATGCATTCATTTATTGAGTGACCATGAAACTGATGATAATTGCAAAATTCTGAACTTCGATTATTTGGGTGTGGCTCTTTTCCCATATTCCATGGTACGGGTATGTCTTCCATCAAAATTACAACCTCCAAATTTTCTCTATGCTAGTATTTAGAGGTGGCATCTTGATTTATTCCCATATTATCTTCTGATTTCCTTGCCCCTTATAATAATTTTGCCTCTGTCCATCATAGGTTTCTTGTGGCTGATCAAGCCTCTGAATTTTATTATTTCCACCTCTGCTGAAGAAATTTCTTTCCCTTTCAAACTCTTCTTGGTCTCCGCTTCCCATAGCTACTAACTTCTGTGTGTTATCATTTATATTCTTTTCTTTCTTCACCTGCGAAGTGCTCGCCACTGTATTTATTAACCTTGGAAGTAGACTTGTGTTTGCCGCAACTGAACTGGTATTCGCAATGGGATAAGATTCCATCTCATTTTGCCTTTCCTCCAATGTAATGTATTCTTCTTGTAATTCTCGCAGCTCCGTCATGGTGATTGTGTTTTTGATTATGAAAATTTGTATGTACAACAGATTGGTTGCGAACATTGCATTGATAAAAGATAAGATAAGGTATATTTCATCCACCCTTCCTTCCATCTCACTGCACATTGTCTTCCATCTTATGGTTAGGTATTTCAAACTCTCCCCAATCCTCTATTTTAACCCAAATACATCTTCAATACCGGGCCGCGAAGAATTGTTGCTTATATATGCTCCCAGAAATGTAGCTTGCAAATGGTTGAAAGAAGTTATAGTGTTTTTAGGTAGACATTCGAACCATTTTAGTGCCTCGCCAGTTAAACTGGATGCAAAATATTTGCATAATACACCATCATGGTTTTCCCACTATAGCATACACCTAACATAAGCCTAGACATGCTGAACAACACAAGTGGTCCCATCAAAGATAATGGGCAACATTGGTAGATTGCACTTTGGGGCTATCCCTCCCAATTGTACTTCTTGAGTGAATGGAGTTCTCGCAGCTTCTTCAATGGCTTCATCAAGTTTCCTTCTATCTCCTTCTCTTTTGTTATTTATCATTCCCCTCATTTCTGCTAACTCCCTCAATATATGTTCATTCCCAGCTGAATTTTGCTCCATTGGTCTCTTTAGTGCAGCTTCTCTTCTCCTGCGTTCATGTATTTCTTGCCTTGCGAGATTTTGTGCGTCTTCTTATGCATCTTCATTCTGCCTTCTTATGTGGTTTTCTTCTCCACCTCCCTCTTGAATTTGCAACTGATTATGCTGTCTATTTTCTTCTCTGCGATTTTCTTCATTTCTCTTCGTTGTCTTTCTATTCTCTTTTGTATTCTATCATATTCCTCATTAATATTACCATTATGGAGATTTTATGTGCGTCTCCTTTCTCGATTGTCATGATTATTCTGCCTTATTGCTTCTTGAAATTCTTTTTCTTCCACTTCTGCTCTCAATCTTTCTCTTTAGCGTGCTTGTTCAGCATAATGTCTCTCGATTTCATCCTCAATTATTCTTCGATTTCTTTGAATTTCTCGCTCATGTAATATTCTTCTACCTTCTTCTCGATATTCCTCGCCATTTTGGTTATTTCCACCTTCTTGATTTCTATTATTACGTCTACCATCTAAAACTTCACCGCCTGGAATGTAGCGATCATTAATCATCTCTTCTTCTCCATGATGTTGTTCTTCATTTGGATTTTGCATTTCCTCTCGGATATTTTCTCCAGCATTTCTCATAGGAGAATTTCGCCTTGATTCTTCTCTAAATGATCTTTTACTCGATCTGGCAGTACTTCTTGATCTCCTACTTTGTAATCTCAAATTTTCCATTCTCAACTCGTGATTCTATCTTGTTAAATTCGCGCGTTCTTCCGCTTCTAACCTTCTTTCCTCTTGTATTCTTTGTCTTAAATCATCTGCTGATTCATTTTCGCCATTTTCATGAATTAATCCTTCAAACACTTCTTGATCTCTTTCCTCTCGTCTTTCATTTCTTAATTGTCGATCTTCTGCTTCTTCCATTGAATCTGATTGCCATGTATGCACGCTCACTCTATCATAATCCACAATTCTGTTTTGTATTGGTGTTTGCTGATTTGGTTGTTGGATTTGATTTTCTTCATTATTCCTTGTTGTATTGCTCATTTTTCTCAATCTTGAAGATTCTCCTATTTCACTTGTCTCTTCTCCAGCAATTCTCTTACTCCTCCTTACTGTTGTTGGTTATTAAGATGTGTTTCTTCTTCTATCCATTCCTTTAATTTTGAGATATTATTGTAAATCACATAAAAATCTTTTCCAACTTCTTCAAATTCTTACGAATCACAACTTCAATCTTTTAATCAATCCCTGTTTCTAGCGCCATTATGTAGTAGAAGGAATTCCTACACTACACCCCATACAAGAATTCACCATTATCAACACATATTTAAAGATTAAGAACAACACTTTTATTGATTAATTCTTAGAAATGTTACAAGAAATGGAAGAAATCAAGAATACAACCGCTCACAAGAAATTTCTCTCTCCTCAAGACTTTCTCAACACTCTAAAATTGATCTCTCGAACTGAGTCTATTGGCTTTCTTTATATAGGGTAAGTACATAGTGGATGACAGCTAAGTTTTCCCTTAATTTCGGATCTAGTTCGCGATGATCTCGCAGCTGTTATAATGCTAATTTTCGCAGACATTGTAATCTTCGCAGGATAGTCATGCTCTTCTCGTGTTTTTGCTACCGTCATCCGTTATGTCATTCTTTGAATTATTCTTTGGGTTATTCTGCGATATTCGCAGAATGTTGTAGAGAATCTCGCAGATATGTTGTTTAGAATCTCACATAAATGTTGTGGCGATATTCTGACCCTACATATGTATCTACCCTCAAGGATGTTGATAGTTATAATCCAGAAGAAATTCTTGCTGCAAAGCAAAATTCTGAAGGCTTAGATGCTATCAGACATGCCATTACCCCAGACTTTCAACACTATCTGTCTTCTTGCACTAAGTCTAAAGATGCCTGGGATATCTTAGAAACTACTTTTGAAACCAACAAACATGTTTCTAAGAAATATACCATCGATGGAGGAAATAACCTCAATGCTCTTTCTGAAAATTCATCTTTCGGAAAGATAAGAATTCCTAATCAAAATTATGTTCAAACAGTTGCATTCAATGGTATGTCAAACACAAGTGAAGACCCTATCTCATGGGGTGATGAATATTGTACGGATGAGGTCTGGTTTAAAAAAAACATTGATCATAGAAAAGATCAAAGAATTTGTAAAAAAGAGCATTAGACGTGATAAACGTCCCCTGTCTTCCTTCACTTCTAATGATTCTGTGAAAGAAAAATCTTTAAGTGTGAACAGGTTGAATACATTTGATAGATGCGATGAACTCTCAGCTGTTATAGAAGAAACATCTACATACTCAAGTTCTGATTCAGAATATGAGTCCGAAACAGGGGTTTTCAATTTCTTGGATAAAGAGTTTCTTCAATAAAATATTCAATTAAAAGTTTCATTGAAGAAACTAGAATCATTAATCCATATGAAAATCTTGAGATAGTTTGTCTTAATGATAAACTCACCAGAACCATTAATCTAAAGGGGAAAGAGATTAATACTCTTAAGGATGATCTACAAAGATTGACTGGAAGCTCTGACAAAATTCAGCAATGTTATTTGGTCAGAAGTCCTTTGAAAACACTAGTGGTTTAGGATACAAAAGCAAGTGTGCAGACATTGTCAATCATGTTGCTTCTATTGATCAGGAAAAAATAAAAGCTTGTAGCTGTGTTAAGCAAAAGATTCCTCAACAAAACAAAGAATCCTTGGTCTGTTTATTTTGTGGAAATGCAGGGCATGTTCAAAGTACATGTTGGAGATTCAAGAGGAACATTAAAAGAATTGCCAAACTATGGAAAAACATGCAAAAGATGAATCTGGATAATCTGTGCGGCTCTCTTAAAAACAATGCTTCCATAATTAGAAGAGGTAAGAAACTTGCTTACACAACAACCTTGAAAAATCACTATGTGATAAACAAGGAGAACGTTTAGCTCATAACATCCCTATATAACTTTAGGGGCGTTCGCATCATTTTCTTTAACTTGAGAAAGAGAGGCTTTGCGTTTTTGTGTGGCTCGAGTTTTGTATCTATTTCTGTTAAGAAAATATTCTCCTAACAATATATATAATGGATTATTAAACTTCAAAAGACTTTTTCTTTTTATGTTTTTGATGGTCATAAGTCTATTTAAATAATTGGTAGACTTCCTCTTTCCTTGAAAAGATACAACTTTATGGCTCCTATAACCATAAGCATCACAAGCAGGGATGCAATTGAAGCAGCTAATGTGTATCTGTGTAAAAGGATTTCTTCCTCAAGGGTGAAGAAAGTGAATACTACAATTAATGGAGAAGGTTCTTCCTCTAACTTCCACTTTTCTATTTGTCCTTTTGATGTTAATTTTATGGGTATTGTAAAAGAGTTCATCAACAAGAGAAATGGTTTAAAATCTCAAATCATTTCCTCTTTGGAAAGGATAACTCACTATGAACAAATGTTGTCTCTATCCAAGAACACCCTGCGTGATTTGAGAAGAGAACTCAGTGAGTTAACTGATATTTCTGAAGATTTGGAGGAATTGAACGATCCCATAAACAATGGGTTTTTCAATAATGAGAAGGAATTCTCAGTAGATTCTCTGAGAAAGATCTACAAGAACTAGTAAGTCTTCTGATGATAATTTTATTTTTCTTGTTTTGTAAAAAGAATAACTAGTGTTTTGGAATAGCCATTATTGTGATTACACATATCTATGTCCAAAGTTTTCATCTTCTTGTTTTTATATTTATTGGTTTAAATTCTAAACTTGTTTGGAAGATGATTTTTGCAGTATTAATCTTTTTGATTTTATATATTGCAATATTGTTATGGGATATGTGTGTTTACGTCCGTGAACTTGATTGTCCCATATTTTTTCAAAAGTAAAGTCGTTCGTAAATTGATATGGAAATATTGAGAAAAGAATGAATAGACTTTTTGCAAACACAAAAGTTAAGCCTATATTGTCAATTATTAATGTAAGATAGGTTAAAATCTTTTGTGATTCAAGTATTATGGCTATTATATGTCATTGTCCAAATGGTGATGGAAATAGAATGAATCCTTGCTTATTCCACTGTATAAGATCGATTCTCCGATCCACATTTTTTTTTGTAAATACTGTGTTGTTCCATGAAGTGTCTTATGTTGAGCACTAAAATAACAAAAGTTGATTGCTTTTGTGATTAGCTTAGTTGTTGTTCCATAAGGTACTTTATGTTTAACATGTTGAACTAAATTAATTATCTTGTGTGATTATTTAGTTATCACTCCAAAAGTTTTCTTATGTTTGAGCATTTCTTTGACTGGGTTGGTTATTCGTGATTAACTTAGTCATTGCTCCATAGATTTTCTTATGTCGAGTGTGGCCAATTAAATTGATTACTTTTGTAATTTTTTTGGTTGTGTATGACAATTACATTGTTTGTGAGTTCTCTTGTGATTAATCTAATTGGTTTCTTAAGTCTCCATAAGTTTACTTGTGTCGAGCATATTTAGCCAAATTAATCTTGGTTCGCCTTGGTTAATATGATTGAATATTTCTTTTTGGATTCCAAATTCATACTTGTATGTGATTTTTTGAGTCTAAAGAAATCCTTCTTTTCTATTTTGAAATTAAGGTCGCTCTTGTTGTTCCCTTGGGAATGACATTTTATGGGGGAGAGTTCTTTTGATCTTGTGCTTAATTGCCAAATCTTTGTGGGGAGTGCGGCTGTGGAATATTAGAGGGGTTATCTTGTATGTTTATGAACTCCTTGATGAATGCATTTAGCTTCGGATTTATGATTTCATCTAAACAAGATGATATACATTTACCTTTGGTCATGAAATGTCTCTTACGAAAATTTCATTAGGATCCCGTTCTTGTACCTTTGCCATTTTTATTGACAAAAAGGGGGAGAATTAATATGTAGTTCACACAACAAATACATATGGTTTTCGGATCATTATGTAAGGGGGAGTGGTTTCCATGTGATATGGAGTATAGACTAAGGGGAGTGAAGTATCACCATATTATTGTTGTTGAAGTTGTTGAAAAAGCGGGGTCTAACAACCTCACCCAATATTTCGATTAGCAATCTGTAAGGACAACTCCAAGTTGTTTTCTAGAGAATCAACTAGACTCAATCAATAGAAAATACTCAAGGAGTTATTATCTCAATCTCTCGATTTGATTTACTCAAGCAAATATGATTCGTGAGTTATAATCAAGGAGAGATAACTTGGATGGTACCAAAGACCAATATCCAAGTGTAAATCAATTTAAATCAATAACTAATAAGGTTGAATATTCTAATCGATTGAACAACGCACAACCCGTATTATTTTAATTATATATAAATATAATACGGAAAAGAAATAACACTGACACCATAATTTTGTTAACGAGGAAACTGCAAATGCAGAAAACCCCCGAGACCTAGTCCAGATTAAACATACACTGTATAAAGCCGCTACAGACACTAGCCTACTCCAAATTAACTTCGGTCTGGAATGTAGTTGAACCCCAATCAATCTCATACTGATCCAAGGTACAATTATGCTCCTACGCCTCTGATCCTAGTAGGATACTACACACTTTATTCCCTTAGCTGATCTCACCCAAAACCAAGAGTTCCTACGACCAAAAGTCGAAGACTTTAGCAAACAAATCTGTCTCACACTGAAAAGTCTACAAGATAGATAAATTCGTATCCCACGAATAAACCTATGAGTTTTGTTCCATCTTTTAATAAATCAAGGTGAAGAGGAACCAATCAATAAAACCAGACTTATATTCCCGAAGAACATCTCAGTTTTATCAATCACCTCACAATAGTCTTAATCGACGCAGCGAAAAAAGATATCGTGGAATCACAAACGGTGAGACGAAGATGTTTGTGATTACTTTTATATCTTGCCTATCGGAGATAGAAATATCAAGCCAATTATTATAATTGTACTCGTATAATAGAAACATCAAGATAAGATCACACAACTACAAGAAAAGTAGTATCGGTCTGGCTTCACAATCCCAATGAAGTCTTTAAGTCGTTAACTTGGTTTTAGAAGAAAAAAACTGAAGGTTAAAGGAGAATCGACTCTATCTTAGCAAACTAGTATCACACATAATGTGAAGGGATTAGGATTCCCAGTTTCTAGAGTTCTCCCTTATATAGTCTTTTAAATCAGGGTTTGCAATCAATGTTAGCTTAGTAACAAAGCATTCAATATTCACCGTTAGATAAAAACCTGATTAGATACAAGCTAATATCTCTTAACCGTTAGATCGAAAACTTAGCTTACCATACACCCATGTACTTGATGATTTTGGGTTTGTGTAACCGTACCCAAACGTGTACAATAGTTGGTTCAATATTAGTCAACCAAATGGTTAGCCAAATGATAACTTTCATATTAACCACATTCTTCTTCACCATAACTAGTCCAAATGACTCAAATGAACTAGTTAGAGAGTTTTTCAATTGCTATGAGATCTTATGTACAACATAAGACAAAATTGAAGCAAAAACGATGTGATTCACTCGAATCAATTCATGAACTATAAAGCCATGGTTTGCAATAGCATTCCTTAGATAATTTATATAAGTTCACGAACATCGTTTTTAGACATAACCACTCAAGTTCGCGGACTGGGTTCGCGGACTCAAGTTAACCGGTTGGAGTTCACAAACTCCAGCAGAAATTCTTGGGTTCGAGAACTTCCGTCATTTCGCGGACTGAAATCGAGCTACAACTCCAGCAAAAATTCTCGGGTTCGAGAACTACGCACGTTCGCAGACTGGGTTGATTTCTCAAGTTTTGGTTTTTACTTGATCAACAAAGTTCGCAAACTTCGCTTCAAGTGCTAAGGACTTATACATATATGTTTTACCACAACAATGTTTATATCCCCAATGGTTATATTGTATAAACTCTCATTTTAACCATTGAAACATTCTCAGAGGATGTTATATAGTTGTTATTCACAAACTAGTTTTCGTCAGAGCAATTTCCAAAGTGATTGAAACATAACATGACCTTCGTCACTAGGAAAAGATGAACTTGGCTAAAGTGAAATCTTTACCCACACACATTTCGAGAAATAGATAAGCGAGATATACCTGGCTCGAAATGTCACATGTGTATATTCTTAGTCTATATAGTAATACGACTTTTGTCTCAAGATAAGAGATAGAGTAGATAGACTTTTGAGTGATATATAAGTTCAAGTCTCCACATACCTTTTAGTCTTTGAAGATCCACTGGTTCCTTGAGTAGTCCTTCATCTTGTATGATGATTTCCATGGAGTTCTTGAGCTCAACTACACTTTTTATTCTAGTCCGAGAACTTAGATATAGTAGACTAGAAATCAAGACTTTATAGTTTTGATCACTAACATTGACAAACATGCTTCATATTGCAATGCATGCGAGTTCGACCGAGCAATGCTCTTACAATCTCGCCCTTTGTCAATTTTAGTAGCAAAACTATTAATACATATGGAATACAAAAAATATATAAATAAACTTTTTAGCCCCTATTCCACATGTCTAATCTTCAACAATACTCGAAATCTTCGTCACTTCCAAGTAGTTCAATGATCCCAAAGGTTGTAAATTTAGCATCATCATTGTTGAAAATCCCTAGCTATAACAATGAGAAAAACATCGGTTCTCAATCATTGTTATACTGTGTCATAGTATTATTACACAGTGTCAAAGTCCAATTGCATCACAACTTCAAAAACAATACTATGGTGATACTTTACTCCCCCTTAGTCAATATTCTATCTCACATGGAAACCACTCCCCCTTACATAATGATCCGAGAACCATATGTATTTGTAGTGTGAAGTACATATTAATTATCCCCCTTTTTGTCAATAAAATTGGCAAAGGTACAAGAACGGGATCCTAATGAAATTTCCGTAAGAGACATTTCATGACCAAAGGTAAATATGTATCATCTTGTTTAGATGCAATCATAGATCCGAAGCTAAATGCATTCATCAAGGAGTTTATAAAGACGCAAGATAACCCCTCTAATATTCCATAGTCGCACTCCCCGCAAAGATTTGGCAGTTAAGCACAAGTTCAAAAGAACTCTCCCCCATTATATGTCATTCCCTAAGGAACAACAAGAGCGGCCTTAATTTCAAAAAGAAAAGAAGGATTTCTTTGGACATTAAAAACCATAAAAATGATTTTGTATCCAAAATTATCAATTAAACTAACCACAAGAAAACCCATGATCAATTTAATCGGAATACATAATCAAATTAAACACAAAAGTGGTCAATTTAATTGAAAATGCTCAACATAAGAGAACTTATGGAGCTACGACTATGTTAACCATAAGGAATGATCAACTCAATCATTTTATGCTCAACACAAAAAGACTTATGGAGCATTGCAGTATACACATAAGATATGGATCAAGGAAAGATCAATACTGCGGAATATACAAGGATTCATTCTATTTTACATCACTATTTGCACAATGATATACAATAGACATAATCCTCATAAAAAAAATTCATCCTATCTTCCATCAATTATTTGCAAAATGACAGAATAGTTTCAATTTTTGTTTGTTAAAAGTTCATCGATCTTGTATCAATACTTGCATATCGACATATAAACGAGATAACTTTTGACATCATATGGGACAATAATAGTTCACGGATGTAAACACACATATCACATACCAATATTGCAATATATAAAATCATAAAGATTAATACTGCAAAAATCATCTTCCAAATCAACTTTAGAATAAATATAAAAACAATGCAAGATGAAAATGTTGGACATAGCTATGTGAACTCACAATAAAGGATATTCCAAACTCTAGTAATCCTTCTTAAAAACAAGAATAAATTCTCATAAGAAGTTTCCTATGTATCAAGACAAACTCGTAATGCACATATAAGATGATTTGTCCTTAGAGGGTAGAATAAATCTTTTTCGCCCGGATTTATACCAAGAAAATCTACCAAAGGCGTACAAAAATATTTTCTTAACAAAGAAGAACATACAAAGTCAATAATAACTATGCATCATAGTTCACATAGATGATTGTGAACATTCAATAATTCCATAGCACTGCGTACTACTTTCCATTCTTGAATTTACTTATTTGTGATTCACCATCAACATTCTTGTAAAATCTACAAATTAACTTAGAAGAGTATTACTCCAAGAATCCAAGTGCCCAAGTTCAAGAGAAGTGGAACAAGTGCAACGAAACGGAGCAAAATACTCAAAAATAAGAGTCAGGATAAATACCAATTTTAACTCATCCAAATTCAAGGTTTCTCATCCTCATATTTAAAATAATTCAAATAAGAAGAGATTGCAAAAAGAATGAGGTCAATCCGAGTTTGGACGAAGAAGTTACGGCCAAAACAAGTTTACCGAATATCGACGTCTAGTATGCATACAAGTTTGCAAACGAATTTTCGTATCATGGAGCAGTATGCAGACGGGTTTTGCGAACTTAAACCCCTGTATTTTGGTTTTAAATGATGGTATGTACACCTGGTATGTGTACCATGAAGTCCAAACATCCCGAACCACTATTTTCAAACTTAAACATTTAAGAACCTTAAACACATATCAAGTTAGGTAGAAATGAAATATAAGCAAGGTCCATGGATCATTATAAGTAATCTAAGAAAATAAAAACACAAATATTGCTCAAGTTTATAGACATACATTTTTAGAAGAATCCAATTGAATTCTACAGCCTTACTGAACCATAATATGTGTGCCCAAATTCTCGTGTTTCCCTCACCGTATACATAGCAGGGCATTCCTTGGTGAGGATGCACTTACAACACAATCAAGTTGTGTTGGGGTGAACAATGTCCTGCTCACCACAAGTGACCTTTGGATTATCATGAAAAAGATCGCTTTTAGAACCTTTCACATCCGATTTCATTTTTCCAAAAAACTTGTTAAGTTCCAACATCATGGATACTGCCTTTTCCATAGTCATGGAGTTTTATGGAAGGTCATTCCTTTTCACACTCAAACCATCATTGTCTTTCTTTGGTACCCACTTTTGAGTGTGTTTAGTAACAACCAGAACCTTCTTCCCATTACTCTCTTCAAGATTTCTCGGAAGAGAATTGGATTGACTACTCTTTTGCAAGTTAGTTTTTCTCTAATTGGGAGCATCGGATCTTGTCTTAGTCTTTACAAAGTTATCCTTCTGATAACCATTAAGATTGTGAAAAGGCTTCGTATAACATTTATAGGCAAATCTAGGTTGATCACAATACTGATTCCTTTGCCTAAAGGTTGGACAGTTACAACCTGTAACGTTAAGGGGATTAGTCTTAACATATGATCTTGGTTTCACAACTTCTTGTGATGCCCAAACAAGAACATCATGAAGTTTCTCATTCCTTATACGATAGCGACATCTCCTTTCCAGGTGACCTTTATTTTCGCAATAGTGGAAAACATAAGGAATGTTCTTACCTCGATCCGTGTGTGCTGACTTTGGAGGTTGATATACTTTTCTCTTTTGAACTTTAACTGTGTGAAAGGTATTTCACTTTTACCATAAGTGGAAACCTTTTGTTGAGAAGAATCACTACCCTTGATAAATTTTACCTCTTTGCTAATACTTGGATCATCTATTCCCTTATAGCCCAATCCTCGTGTATCACGATGATTTTTACTTGCTCCTAGCATAGTGATTAATTTGCTTGAACTATTATTGAACTTTTTCAAGTCATCTTCCAACATCTTGATTTTATCAAGAGCAACAGCTAAATTAGCCTCAAGGAGTTTTTCTCGAGAGAGAAAAGCGCTTTCTCTGTCATTAAAACTTGCTTGCTGAGAGTTAATCCTTCCTTCAGTTTCTGCAAGTTTCTCTTCCATCAAGAAGTATTTTTGATATACACGATCACATCCAAGTGACTTTCTACTCAGGTTTTCCTCAATATCTTTGAGGACTACTTTGCAAGAGAGATTCTGACCATAAAGACCACCGTAGATCCATTTCAATTTCTTGTTTTATCGACATATTGGAGTCAGAAGAGATGTGACATGAGAAGTTGTAATCTTCTTCATTTTCAACGAATCAAAAAACTTATCATACTCCGAGACTTCATCATCAACTTCTATATCAATATCTGAATCACCTTCATCAGAAAGTTTATCCAACTGTTCTTTTAGGAGTGTTTCCCAATCAATAGTTTTTACATCAATAGAATGTTTAGATATTGACTTAGATGTGACAGTTCTCTCAGGTGAATCCAAGCTTTTAGAATTATCTGGTAATCTCTGAACTGGTACGTTATTAGAGATAGACTCTTCCATAATCATATCGCTACAAACACAGACTGATAAGGTCTTTAAACGTGTTTGCCTGCTCCGATACCAATTGAAAAAGCGGGGGGTCTAACAACCTCACCCAATATTTCGATTAGCAATCTTTATGGACAACTCCGAGTTGTTTTCTAGAGAATCAACTAGACTCAATAAATAGAAAATACTCAAGAAGTTATTATCTCAATCTCTCGATTTGATTTATTCAAGCAAATATGATTCGCTAGTTATAATCAAGGAGAGATAACTTGGATGGTACCAAATACCAATATCCAAGTGTCAATCAATTTGAATCAACAACCAATAAGGTCGGATATTCTAATTGATTGAACAACGCACAACCTGTATTATTTAAATACAGAAAACCCCGGGACCTAGTACAGATTAAACATGCATTGTATTAAGCCGCTATAGACACTAGCCTACCCCAAATTAACTTCGGTTTGGACTGTAGTTAAACCACGATCAATCTCACACTGATCCAAGGTACAGTTATGCTCCTATGCCTCTGATCCCAACAGGATACTACGCACTTGATTCCCTTAGCTGATCTCACCCACAACCAAGAGTTCCTACGATCAAAAGTCGGAGACTTTAGAAAACAAATCTGTCTCACACAGAAAAGTCTACAAGATAGATAAATTCGTCTCCCATGAATAAACCTATGAGTTTTGTTCCGTCTTTTGATAAATCAAGGTGAACATGAACCAATCAATAAAACCATACTTATATCCCGAAGAATAGCTCAGTTTTATCAATCACCTCACAATAGTCTTAATCGACGCAGCGAAAAAAGATATTGTGGAATCACAAACGATTAGACGAAGATGTTTGTGATTACTTTTATATCTTGCCTATCAGAGATAGAAATCTCAAGAAAATTATTACAATTGTACTCATACGATAGAAACAGCAAGATCAGCTCACACAACTACAAGAAAAATAGTATCGGTCTGGATTCACAATCCCAATAAAGTCTTTAAGTCGTTAACCTGGTTTTAGAAGAAGAAAACCAAAGGTTAAAAGAGAATCGAATCTAGATTAGCAAACTAGTATCACACAAAATGTGTGGGGATTAGGTTTCCCAGTTGCTAGAGTTCTCCCTTATATAGTCTTTCAAATCAGGGTTTGCAATCAATGTTAACTTTGTAGATGGTGGATTTTCGACAAAGGGTAGAATTGTAAAAACTATACTCCAGATTCGGCAACCGGATGAGTATTGAGGCTCATGTCTCTCGATTAAAGCATGAAAACTCATGCCATAAATCTCTGACTGAGAAGGTTGTCTCTCATAGCACATGTAAATGTGTAGTCTCTCAGCTGAGACCACGACACATCTCATGAATACTGAGCAATTTCAGTAATTACTCCGGATCCGGCAATCGGATGAGTATTGAGACTCATGTCTCTATGCATGAAATCTCATGCCACCTATGATGGAGAAAGTCTCTCAGAGAAGATGCAGATGTTCAGTCTCCCAGCTGAGACCACGGAACATATCATACTATATAGAATCTAAAGATTAGACGGCTCCTAAACAACATGCCTGCTAGTATAGAGCGACAACGTCTTCGGGATGCAACCAGGTTTTCCCCGACTGTGCAAGAGGAATATGACACTCCAGCAAGTTCATATTGTTCAACCCTTAGATGATTAATGCTCCTAGACAGGAAACCCTTCTAGTATCTGAAATCGTCTGAATATTCAGCAATATTCTACGAACTCGTCTGAATATCCAACAATATTCTACGATCCATCTTTAATCGTCTGAATATCCAGCAATATTCTACGATTCTTCGTTATATTTCGTCACTTCAATTCGTGGTTCTTCCCAGCAGAATACCACGAGTTAGTGATAAATATTCAACGAAACAGGCATCTGAGCATCGAATAAGCCCTGACAAAAATGGTGCAAGTGTAATTATCAAATAATGCACAGACCAGCATTTTTGAATGCATGAACGAGCATTTAAAAAAATATGAACGAACGAGGAACCTATGCAAAATAAGAAGGAAATTTAATAATAATAAAATATTAGCAAAAGCGTCAGGGGGCTGGGTTCACCAGTCGGCCAATCATGCCGTGACCAATCCCGCGCCCAATTTTATATTTTATCATATTTTTACTATTTTCCTGATCTCATGAAAACCCTCTCGTTCGAGCAAATTTTCTTTATTTCAAAGAAATTATTTGAATCACATGATTTCATCAAAAATAATAAAATTAGGAAAAGGTGTCATGGGACCGCCGGCCGGCTGGTCATCCCTTGGACGTGGCCGGTACCACACCTCACGTTCCCCATTATTTTATTAATTCTCTCAAATTATGAAAATTCCTTGATTTCTTATGAATTTTCTCCAAAATCATGAAAATTACCTAATTTCATGTATTTTTATCTAAATCACATGATTTTATCAAAAAATAATAAAATTAGGGAAAGGTGTCATGGGACCTCCGGCCGGCCGGTCATACCCTGGCCATGGCCGGTCCCACACCTCACGTCCCCATTATTTTATTATTCCTCCTAAAATTATGAAAATTTCTTGGTTTCATGAATTTTCCCTAAATTTACCTAATTTCATGTATTTTCTCTAAAATCATAGAAAATGTTAAAAAAATTAGGAAAAACTTGTGGGACCGGGATCTAGCCGGTCGGCCATGCCCTAGACAGTCCCACACGTCCCTTTTTTTATTATTATTTGGTGTTATGTTTCATGATTTCATGAAAACTCCCTGATTTCAACAAAATATCTTGGTTTTTCAACAAATCCCTTTGATTTAATGTAAAATTCCCTAAAATCATGAAAATTATATAAAATTAGGAAGAGTGTCTTGGGACCCGCGCCCATGGCCGGACGGCCATGCCTTGGCCTTTCCCGGTCCCACACTCCCATTCCTTATTTTATTTTATTTTATCTCTCATCTTATGGAAGTTTCCTAGTTTTATCAAAACTCTCCAGTTTCATGGAATTTCCCTCAAATCAGAGAAAATACATAAAATTACATAAAACTGGGAAATATGTGGGATCGTGCTTGTCAACTGGTCGGCCATTCCCTAGCCGTAGTCGGTCCCACACCTTGCAATTCCATGTTTTATTTATTTTCCCTCGTCTCATGTATTTTTCCCAGTTTCAGCAAAACCATGGATTTTGCATATTTTCTCCAGATGTTGCTCAAACGTGCACCAGAAAATATCAAAATTCTCAGGATTGAAACACGAATGTTATGGTGACACGGGAACATCCCCTTGACCTACCAAGGGTGACCCTGAGGCTTGAAAACTTCTGATCCCACATGTTTTAATGATTTTAACCTAATTTGCTCAACTGCTCATATTAGGTTCAAACTCTTTCGAAACAATTGGAAGTTTGCTCAAACGACCATCCACTGGTCCCACATGCACCAGGAGCCGGTATCATGACCTCTTGGTCGGTTCTTTGTATTTTCATAACACCCGGTTTTATTATTTGTCTCTCACACGAGCATTATTTCAATGATTAAATCAACATTTAACCATTATTTCACCAACTGGTCCTCAAGAGACTTTGCTATTTTTGCTCATTCGAGCATCTGGGCGATACATGGTGAACTCGTCATCCCATATATCCATTCCCTGTGTCACTCTGTATTGATTTGTAATAAATTATCATTTCGGTAAAATTAGGGTTTTGAATCCAGAGCTCTGCAGAAACGTGATTCTGAGCAGATTCAAACACTCTGATAATTTTCTGTTGATTCCATGATTAACATTTTTAATTATTTTTCTCGACCCAGCAGTCAATAAATTAAATTAATATTTTATTCGGTCCTGTTACCAATAAATTCATTAAACGAGCAATATTTGCTCGAACCGGCAATATTCACTCAAATTAGCAATATTCGCCCGGACTAGCAATATTTGCTCGGATCAAAGAATATTGTTTCAACTATCAATATTCGACAATTCAGCAACACAGTTTGCTCATTTTAGGTTATAATGGTACCTCGTCTCAGCAGACATACCTTTAATTCATGAGTTTCGGAACATTTGCTAAAACGTGTTCAACTCAGCACTACATGGACTCATCGTCCCACAAAGTCAGCAACTGACTCCACAATCACGAGATTTCAATCGTGTCACAATGGGGGGATATTAACCAGGGTTTTGGTCTGGTGGTCTACGGCACGTGTGTTCACCCACGATGAGAATGTGAGCAAGTCGTGCAATCAGTTGGAAGAATCAACAAAGTAGTGGGTGGAAAATTAACCAAGTCTCCGCACGATGAGTAATTGGTTTAAAACGATTTCCCACTCTCTGATTCCAGCAACTGTCACACTTCATAGGATCATGGTGTTTTCAATTACGGTATTATAAAATGTCTCAAAATCATGATTGAAACAACAACATTGAACAAGATTCGAACAATTCGAACATTCGCCTAAACGAGCAATTTCTCATCAAAGTTCATACAGACAATCTTTCGTCTACACGAACTCACAGAAATCACTCTCAATCAGGAAAAACTCAATCATTTAGAGCATTTTCATGCTGAAATCACAACACACCTATAATATCATATCACCATTGGTCTCACGCATTTTTCAGCTTCCCTCCTACAGATCAACCCATCCTCTCTTGTGACCGAATTGACTTTGGAACGGCCATTGTTCTTGGTTTAGGCCGGAGTCTTACAGATCAATCTCTAGAACTTAAAGCACTCCCTTCTTGCAGTGCATCTGTGTGAGGTTTAACATTTTGCTCGGTTCAAGGAGTCTTTACACGGTCGACTCTTCAATCCCGTAAAAACCAACAAATCGTTTTTCCCCATCTACAGATTGGCGACCACAGTGGGAGTTCATTCTATCGTTCACAATCTCTCATTTTCACAAGATGGTTGGTCTTAGGTCAGGATCGGTCACAAATCCTAACGCAAATATCGCTAGCACTAGCAATAATGAAGACGTCCCGGAAACTGTTCCTACCACTAACACTGCTGGTGGTGACATCACTCCTCCTCACACCAATGTGGAAGGTCATCCTTTGTTCGGTCGACATCCCGAAGAAATCAGAGGAAACCCACCACCTACCATGGTTGATCTCATCAAAACGCAAGAGACTCTTGCAAAGAATCTGACGGATATGGCTGCAGCACAACAGAAATTATTGGACCATCTGAAGACTCTCACAGAAAAATTGTCAGAGAAGGCTCAAGAAAAAGGGAAAGAAAAGGAAAAGTCCTCAGATGCTGCTGATCCTGAGGTAATTCCAATTCATACAGTGGATGATGACGAAACCGGAAAAGCTACCGGTGATTCATCAACAAAGGAGTCATCAAACTTCATCACTCGTGAAGACCTGGAGCGTCTTATGGAGAACCGTGGAAAGGGAAACACATCACACGTCCATCGTCACCAACCTCCTTATCCCGCCACTACGCAGAGGATTCCTCTTTCTAAAGGTTACATTTTTCCAACTTTTACTCTGTATGATGGAACTGACAATGCTCAAGAAAACGTATCCCGTTTCCTCGAAGCCTTGGGAGAACATGAACATAACCATGTTTTTCGGCTCAAGGAGTTTTCAAAATCCTTGAAAGGCAGGGCATACACCTGGTATAACAACATTGCACCAGGGACTATCAACAACTGGGGAGAAATGATCAAAGCCTTCTATAGGAAATACTTTTTTGTGTCAGAGCAAGTCACTCTATCTGACCTTGGAAAGATGTTTCAGAGGGTCAGTGAAAATCCCAATGACTATGTGAAAAGATTCCGAGTCCAAGCCTTGGATTGTCATGACCCAAATGTCATAGAACAACAGCTGGTAGATTTGTGCATCAACGACATGCTCCTGGTTTACAGAGCTCTGCTGGAGAATCTTCGATTCCAGACATTCTCAGAGCTTCACGAGGCGGCGAAGATATCAGCAACCACTGCACCTGCTCTGTTGGAAAGAGCAAAACCTACAAAGACCGAGGAAGCGCATGACACTCGAGGAAGTAGACATATGATCAACAAACAGTACATCCTGCAGCCCTCTACAAACGATGTTACAGAAGGGAGCAATAGCAAGGCTGAATCCCCGGACAAACATGTTGCAGCTCCTCCGAAGACGTAAAAGAAGGACAAACCGGAGACGCAGACTCCTGGCCAATGCACAAAGGCTCCTGACGATGCACCTGAATTTCCTATCCCCATTGGAGAAATGCTCAAACTACTAGATGCCTGGATCCAAGATGGTGCAATCAAATTGTCATACGTCATGAGAGACCCAACTGAGGAAGATATGGAAAATCCCCGTTATTACCGATTCCACCGATTCGTCAATCATCCGAAAAGCGGTTGCAAAGTTTTGAAACACATATTCAGAGAAAAGGTTGAGTCAGGAGAACTTAACCTTGGAGCCGAAGGGGTGCACAAAGATCCCCTCCCTGTCAAGACTTTCTCTATTTCTGAAACACAAATCAAGGAAGCAGTTCAATCATTGATAGAGCATGTATGCGAATTGCTCTATCTGTCGAAATCGCAAAGAGGAGACATGTTCACGGCTTTAAATCACATAGTTTCCGGAAAACGCCTGCTGATTCTAGATGTACCTCTTGAACCTTCAGCCACTGACAAAGAAATGTATGACTGGGGACTGATCACCACAATGTAAATTAAAGGAAATGAATTCAAAAGGGCATTTCTTGATGTTGGTACTGCTGTCAACATCATCCCTTTGAAAACTCTCAGGGTTGCTGGCATTACTCGACAAGAAGCTACTCATGCTCCCATAGCAATCAGAGACCATAAAGGGGTTTCCAGAGACGCATATGGCTTCATCACTCTCAAAGTTACATAAAGTTTGTTCTTCACTGAGACCAAGTTTTACATAATCCGAGAAGACCCTGGATATGACATGATCCTTGGAAGGACTTGGATCCATGCTGGAAGGATAACTCTGATGCCTTTAGCACACTCTACCGCCGACGAAGACCCTGAGTCAGGATAAGAAGCAGAAGATGCTCCGCTATTTGAGCATCTGGAGGAAATTAAAACCTTGATGGGACTTACGCAAGAACCTGGAGAAAGTACACACAACTTTGTCAAAAGGTTTCAAACTCAGGCAAGTATTATTCCTCCTCACGCTCCAATATTACCAATGTTCAAATATGTTATGTTGATTCAGGGACTCCTCCCTATGAACAATTTAGCAATGACTAGGAGTTACGAATGGATAACTTCACCTCGGCAATATTATACCCAATGGTTAGGTTCAGAGCATCTCCATGTTGATCATTCTATCAAAAGGTTTATTACTGAAGACTTGGATAAGCATGACAGACAGTATGATGTACACTCTTCTCTGTACGAATGTCCATATGTACCACAACCATGGAATCAATGCAAAATATTCAAGACATGAGATGCAAAGACGAACAGATTCAAGGAAGGGGATTTGGTTCTCAAAGTAACTAAACAAGATCTCCATTCTACAAGGAGCTCTAATTGGGAAGGACCATTTATGATCGCTAAGTCTATCACCGGGGGATACTAAAAACTGACCAACACGGATGGACAAACCTTATCAGTAATTCACGAGAGTTGGCTTAAGGAGTTTATTTGAGACTATTGGGTATTTGAGGTACTGGGCGTCTAAGCATTCATGACGTCTGGATTTGGCATTTTAGGATTTTCTTTCATTGTATTTCAATTCCTCCAAAACGTTTGTAATACTTGCAATCAATATTTGAATTCAGCAATTTATCAAAAATTCAATTCATATTTCTTAAAAGAAAATCTCTATCAAATCCAAAAGAAAATCCTTAACCATCTACCAATCCAAAACCATGATATCAAAACCCAAATAAAACCTCACATCTCTCAGAAATTCATAAGTTCAAGAGATTATGGAAAATGAATCAAAGAAAATCAGCGAAGAAAGATTTTTGCGCCTCTGCATCCTTCAAAGCCTATAAAGCCACCCTCTCCTTGTTCAGGTCTTTAGTCATTCTAGCAATCTTGTCTTTCTTATCCATCACAACATTATTGGGAAAGGGTATGTTATTTTCACATGAATCTTTAATAGCATTCATTTTCTTACGAAGCCATTTCACATTGAAGCCAAGTCTTTCAGAATTTTCCAAGTTGAAATCCCAATCAAAGAGTACATCTGGAGTTACGGTATTTCTGGATCTAGTGCATATACCGCTTAAAACACGCAAGAGTACACTTACCTGCATTGTTAAAGCATAAGCACGCCCAGGATTCCTGTCGACAATTATGTGGCCAAATTTCTCCCATATTTTCTTATACAAACCCACATATCCAATGGGAACGCTGAATCCACCAACTAACTCATGATACGGGAGTGAGGCATCAAATGGAGGATCAAAGTCAACTCCTGCACTTGGATATTCATGTACAACTATACGGTTCTCAATTACTGGAGCAGCCTCTACAATCAAGGCAACAATTTCTTCAGTGTTTTCTGCTGGTGTCCTGGATTCTTCTATTACTGAAGCAGCAACAATCTGGGTCCCCATGACTCCATCAACAACACTTTAACGGCCTTGAAGAGAATATATAGTTGCCTCCTTATCAATAGCCTCATGGTCGCTCGTTTCATCATTTTGGGTTCCTTCATTCTCAACTTCGGTATTTTGCACCTAATACGAAGATTACATGATATTAGGATCATCCAATCATGAAACCAAAATAAATTATGAACTATGGCATACAAGTGGTCTAACATCATCAAAGTCTTTCATTATACATGCTATATGTCAGCAAATAACGTGAAAGTCACAAAATCACGTTTTACAACAAGTCCGCCTGAGAAGATTTTACAATGCCCTGCACAACTCAATGAACTGGGAGCAATTGGTGAAGAATCAAGGGTTGAGATATACACCATTCTCTTCGTATGGAAATTTTCTACAACATGTAAAAATTTCATGATGATTGGATAAAATATCAAGGAGATGTGACCAAAACATTAATTAATACGCAATCTGAAAAAGTTCCGAAAGTCTCCTGGAAGTTTACTATTTCGCCTTTTTCAAGCCCTGAACGTGCTCAGAACTTAAAAAGCTTCAATAACAAAGCTTGGAAATTTCCTTGGCTTGAAAATGCATATGTATACATTGAAATTCCGGTTCCAGACGAAGGATTTACGGTATTTTCATTAAAAAACTGAAGCCTGAAATTTTCTGACGACGTATTTCGCCGAAATTATGTGCATGGTCGCATGGGTTTTCATTCATTCATGCACAAATCAGCAATATTATACTTCTATAGAGAATCCACAGGATAAATACTTACTAGGGGAGTCTCCAAACCAGTTAGAGGCTCGACAGTGATGGAATCATCATCGACAACTCCGTTATCTCCATTCGGTTCGTAAATTTGAGAACTCTCCATATTTTCATTCGGTTCAGAATTTCGGGAGTTTTCCACATCCTTATCACTCAATGAGGAAGGTAGTGCATCAAAATCCTCCTCATCCATGATAAATTCCCCCTGAATACATCAACAATGGTCACCATCAAATCATCCAGAGGCATATTATACTGGTTTAATTTGAAAAAGAATACTTACATCAACTTCCACATCAGTATTATGTCCCTGGGTTGTTTGACCATAAGCGAAATGAAGACCATCATTAACGGACGGAGCAAAATTCAACAACCAAATGACAAATGTTGGTCCTAGTAAAGCGGGTAGAAGAAGTCACAGTGGAAAAATATCAACAACTCACCAGAAAGGCAACTGGGGACTTTATGGTGTTGGGCACCAACTTGCAATTCTTACTCCTACCATCTCCACCGTGAATAATTGCCTCTGCTTATGAGAAATTCACTTCATTTCGAGATCTCAAAACACGACCATCCTGCAAGAAGACATTGATGTGATGATTAAAGGCAATTATACAAGCTATATGAAGAATACGCAAAAAATACATACCGGTAAACTTCCTGGGGATGTCTTTCGGTTCTCACCGCCAGAAATATTTCTCAATCTAGGGCGAGAGGCACTCATCTCAGAAGAAGGAGGTTCTTTCACTAAATGTTGGGCGGCCGTCACATAATCATTTAGACGCTCAAGTTGATGGTCCCAGAATTCTATGTAACCTGGAGTTACATATGTGGTTCGATCAGCACAAGGGAACCAATAAGAGCTTCCTTCAGCATGTGTATAATCTAAACAGGTCTTAAGTTATTCCACCGATGGTTTTATCCTCCGGAAAGTTAGGACGCATTGGTCCATACCCATTTGACGGGTGGTTCTATCAATGTTATACTCCTCCACTAAAAAATCTCCACATGTAGCTGATAATAAATGACCGGGAGTGAAAATCAACATGAAAGATCTTTCGCCATCGCTCAAATCATCACCGGATTTCAAATACTTACTTTCTCTAGTATTGAAAGTCGTCAATTGAGAAATGTAAGGAGGAACCACCACCTAAGGAGGGAAATTGAACTCAGACTCGTCATCTAGCACATCAATGAAGCGCGTCTTTGACTGAATTTTCTTTGAAGACCAGCGCATGATCCTAGTGTTGTCCTTCTCATGGAAAATACGTCGAGCATCAGCAGAGTTCAGACCTTGCAAGATACTACGGGGAATAGGAGAATAATTTTCGAAATGTTCCCACATCATAGCTTGGAGAAATATCGTATTGGCGTAGCATTGAATCTTCATGAAGCCGTTCGAAACGCTGGAGTCTATAACCAAAGAATCCAGGTTAGAATACAAAGAGCCCAGGAAGAAGCTACCTAACGGGAGTTGCTCACCTTGAGCCATATTAATAGCAAAATGGATTACAAATGGCTTTAACAAGGTCCCAGCATATTCAAACACGTCCCTGGACATCCATAAGCACAAGAAAGCGGTAATGGACAACATACCGTCGGGTTCATCAAGAGGGACATCTCATGGCCACCAGTGTGTTAGCCAATGAGCATAACAACCTTTACCAAATACCTTGTTGATCCTCTCCATCTCAGCTATTAAGGTTTTGGAAACTGCTTTCTCCTTTGCCGTCCAAAGTTCTTGAGGAAAGTTACCTGTAATTGGAAGATGCAATAAAGCAACTACATCCTCCAAGGTGATAGTAAACTCTCCCCAGCTGCATATGAACGTGTGAATTGGGATGCACCAGCGAGCAAGAAGAGCTATAATACCTCGTGCGTCATGAAAGATATATAAGTCTCAAGCTGTATGAATGGCCCTGGTAACTTGTGCTCTATCCAGCATATCTCTAGCACGAGGAAATCCCATCATGTGCCTTGACCATCCAAAAAACTTCTCTAAGGGTCGTCGAGAGAGCTTGAATTCAATCATTGAAGCTTGGAAGAGACCTCGTTCAAGACAAAATCGGATAGAAGCTCGGGGAGTCACCAGTTTCTTCTGAGTAACTGTTCGGGGATTAATCAAAAGACGATACATTGGGGACTTGAGACGATTTTCAGTCTCCTGAACCTCGAAGAATGCATCATCTATGTTTGGAACATTCTTGACTCCAAGTGTTTCTTCTTCTTCACCAACATAAGTCTCATCCATACATGTTTCTTCTATGGAGATGTCATCATCTACACACATTTCATCTCTGGAAGCATCATGGGCTGGGGAATCAGACATCCTTGCAAAGCAGCTGTGAAATCCACAACAATAATTATTTTTAGTCTTCTGAATGCAAATTTGGTGAGATGATGGATTCATGCAAACGGGAATTCCAGCATCTAAAAACGGTAATTCTTAACTCTCACCTCTTTCAATTTCACTAACAGTAGTGATTGTGCCACGAGAGTTAGCACGCCAAATTAGTTTGTTTCTTGAAACCTGCAGTAACGAACGAAACTTTATTAGTTCATAAAAATGATTTTTCTCATAGAATCATAGACATAATTTTCATAATGTGAGCATTCACACAACTGAACTTTGAAGTTTGCAACAAGACATTATTTCATCATAAATAAATTGTCTAGTTTAGAAGGCTGCTCAAAACCCGCGTCTTGATTTTACCAAAACAATAATTAATGCAATTTATTCACGTAAATTTTCAAAAAATTATTTAATAGGAAAAATACATGTGAATAAAATATGTCATCATATCCCACATAATATGTCACGGCTACATATATATTTTTAAAAAATATATTTTCCTTCGTATTAGCATTTTCTTTAAAACGAAGGTTTATGTTATTTTTGTAAAAGATCAATCCTCTTGTGATAAAACATTAGTTCTCATGAAATCTCATAAATAAGGTTTTATCACTGAACATAAGTTTATATATATGAAGAAAATCTATTTTCCCTCGTACGAGCATTATTTTCTAAAACGAGGATTATTTCGGTTTTGTGAAAGCTCACATCTCTTAACTTAAGATTTTGTTTCCCATGAAAGCTCATAAACAAAATTTTATCACTGAACACAGGTCTATTTTCAAAGAAAAATCTCTCCCAAATCAGGGATTCTTATTAGTTTTCAAAACTAACGATTGAACGAACATACGTTTAATAAAATAAGGGTTTTTCTACAAAACTTACATTAACATATACACATATATAAAATTTTAATATGATGAAATCATGAGCAACTCATGAAATCAACAAGTTTCAATTTTTTTTTTACCTGGTCGGAGTCGGCCGGACGGCGATTTGACGGCGCCGGCAATCAGCAACTCCGGTGAAAATTCTTCTGCTTCTCGTGGTGCTCGGACGTGAGGTAAAGAAGAGGAAGGAGGTGGTGGACGTGCGTGAGGAAATAAAAAAAAACACAAAAGTATTAATTCCCTTTTATACCTAATTTTATTTCCAAAACCTAATTCCTTAAGGATTTCCATTTTGGGCCCGGCCCGTGAATCCTAAACCAACCAAGGTTTCGCCATCGAATCAACGGTTCAACGCCAATTTATGTTCACTGGATGATACCCTATTATGCCACTGAGTTTTCTGCTCAAACCGTGGTTTGCTCATTCAGTCGAAATCCGGTAATATCTTATCTTATAACTAAGTTCAATTACTTATTTATATTTATGCCTGGAAAATCACCATTCACTGTTGACTGAGGAACATAACTGTTCCTCACTAAGCAGGGGACTTAATGTAGATGGTGGATTTTTGACACAAATCTCTGACTAAGTATTGAGGCTCATGTCTCTCGATTAATGCATGAAAGCTCATGCCACAAATCTCTGACTGAGAAGGCTGTCTCTCAGAGCACATGTAGATGTTTTCAGCTGAGAGCATGACACATCTCATGAATACTGAGCAATTTTAGTAATTACTTTGGATTCGGCAATCGGATGAGTATTGAGACTCATGTCTCTATGCATGAAAGCTCATGCCACCTCTGATGGAGAAAGTCTCTCAGAGAAAATGCAGATGTGCATTCTCCCAGCTGAGACCACGACACATCTCATACTGTATAGAATCGAAAGATTTGACGTCTCCTAGACAGCATGCCTTCTAGTATAAAGCGACAACGTCTTCGGGATACAACCAGGTTTTCCCCGACTATGCAAGAGGAATATGACACTCCAGCAAGTTCATATTGCTCAACCCTTAGATGATTAATGCTCCTAGACAGGAAGACCTTCTAGTATAGAGCCATCAATTAATTGTCTGAAATCGTCTGAATATCCAGCAATATTCTACGAACTCGTCTGAATATCCAGCAATATTCTACGAGCCATCTTTAATCGTCTGAATATCCAGCAATATTCTATGATTCTTCGTTATATTTCGTCACTTAAATTCGTGGTTCTTCCCAGCAGAATACCACGGGTTAGTGATAAATATTCAACGAAACAAGCATCTGAGCATCGAATAAGCCCTGACAAAAATGGTACAAGTGTAATTAGCAAATAATGCACATACCAGCATTTTTGAATGCACGAACGAGCATTTCAAAAAATATGAACGAACGAGGAACCAATGCAAAATAGGAAGGAAAAATAATAATAATAAAATATTAGAAAAAGCGTTAGGGGATTGGGTTCACCATCCGTCCAGTCATGCCGTGACCAGTCCCGCGCCCAATTTTATATTTTATCATGTTTTTATTATTTTTCTGATCTCATGAAAACCCTCTCGTTCGAGCAAATTTTCTTTATTTCAAAGAAATTATTTGAATCACATGATTTCATCAAAAATAATAAAATTAAGAAAAGGTGTCATGGGACCGCCGGATGGCCGGTCATGCCTTCGACGTTACCGGTCCCACACCTCACGTTCCCCATTATTTTATTATTTCTCTCAAATTATGAAAATTTCTTGATTTCTTATGAATTTTCTCTAAAATCATGAAAATTACCTAATTTCATGTATTTTTATCTAAATCACATGATTTTATCAAAAAATAATAAAATTAGGGAAAGGGGTCATGGGACCGCCGGCCGGCCGGTCATGCTCTGGTCGTGACCGGTCCCACATCTCACGTCCCTATTATTTTATTATTCCTCCTAAAATTATGAAAATTTCTTGGTTTCATGAATTTTCCCTAAAATTATCTAATTTCATGTATTTTCTCTAAAATCATAGAAAATGTTAAAAAATTAGGAAAAACTTGTGGGATCGGGTTCTAGCAGTCCGGCCATGCCCTAGCCGGTCCCACACGCCCCTTGTTTTATTATTATTTGGTATTATGTTTCATGATTTCATGAAAACTCCCTGATTTCAACAAAATATCTAGGTTTTCAACAAATCCCTTTGATTTTATGTAAAATTCCCTAAAATCGTGAAAATTATATAAAATTAGGAAGAGTGTCTTGGGACCCGCGCCATGGCCATCCGGCCATGCCTTGGCCTTTGTCGGTCCCACACGCATATTCCTTATTTTATTTTATCTTATCTTATTTTATCTCTCATCTTATGGAAGTTTCCTAGTTTTATCAAAACTCTCAAGTTTCATGGAATTTCCCTCAAATCAGAGAAAATACATAAAATTACATAAAACTGGGAAATATGTGGGACCGTGCTTGTCAACCGGTCAGCCATGCCGTAGCCGTGGTCGGTCCCATACCTTGTAATTCCCTGTTTTATTTATTTTCCCTCGTCTCATGTATTTTTCCCAGTTTCAGCAAAACCATGGATTTTGCATATTTTCTCTAGATGTTTCTCAAACGTGCACCAGAAAATATCAAAATTCTCAGGATTGAAACACGGACGTTATGGTGACACGAGCACATCCCCTTGACCGACCAAGGGTGACCCTGAGGCTTGCAAACAGCTGGTCCCGCATGTTTTAATGATTTTAACCTAATTTGCTCAACTGCTCATATTAGGTTCAAAATCTTTCCAAACAATTGGAAGTTTGCTCAAACGACCATCCAATGGTCCCACACGCACCGGGATCCGGTCTCATGACCTCTTGGTCGGTCCTTTGTATTTTCATAATACCCGGCTTTATTATTTGTCGCTCACATGAGCATTATTTCAATGATTAAATCAGCATTTAACCATTATTTCACCAACTGGTCCTCAAGAGACTTTGGTATTTTTGCTCATTCGAGCATCTGGGCGATACATGGTGAACCCGTCATCCCATGTATCCGGTCCCTGTGTCACTCTGTATTGATTTGCAATAAATTATCATTTCGGTAAAATTAGGGTTTTGAATCCAGAGCTCTGCAGAAACGTGATTCTGAGCAGATTCAAACACTCTGATAATTTTATGTTGATTCCATGATTAAAATTTTTATTTATTTTGCTCGACCTAGCAGTCAGTAAATTAAATTAATATTTTATTCTGTCTTGATACCAATAAATTCATCAAATGAGCAATATTTACTCGAACCGGCAATATTCACTCAAATTAGCAATATTCGCTCAGACTAACAATATTTGCTCGGATCAAAGAATATTGGTTCAACTAACAATATTCGACAATTCAGCAACACAGTTTTCTCATTTTAGGTTATAATGGTACCTCGTCTCAGCAAACATACATTTAATTCATGAGTTTCGGAACATTTGCTAAAACGTGTTCAACTCAGCACTACATGGAATCATCGTCCCACAAATTCAGCAATAGACTCCACAATCATGAGATTTCAATCGTGTCACAATGGGGGGATATTAACTAGGGTTTTGGTATGGCGGTCTACGGCACATGTGTTCACCCACGATGAGAATGTGATCAAGTCGTGCAATCAGTTGGAAGAATCAACAAAGTAGTGGGTGGAAAATTAACCAAGTCTCCGCACGATGAGTAATTGGTTTAACAAGATTTCCCACTTTCCCACTCTCTGATTCCAGCATCTGTCACACTTCATGGGATCATGGTGTTTTCAATTCCGGCATTATAAAATGTCTCTGAATCCTGATTGAAACAACAACATTGAACAAGATTCGTACAATTCGAACATTCGCCTAAACGAGCAATTTCTCATCAAAGTTCATATAGACAATCTTTCGTCTACAAGAACTCACAGAAATCACTCTCAATCAGGCAAAACTCAATCATTTAGAGCATTTTCACACTGAAATCACAACACACTTATAATCTCAGATCACCATTGATCTCACGCATTTCTCATCTTCCCTCCTACAGATCAACCCATCCTCTCTTGTGATCGAATTGACTCTGGAATGGCCATTGTCCTTGGTTTATGCCGGAGTCTTACAAATTGATCTCTCGAACTTAAAGCACTCCCTTCTTGCAGTGCATCTATGTGAGGTTCAATATTTCGCTCGGTTCAAGGAGTCTCCACACGGTCGACTCTTCAATCTCGTAAAAACCAGCAAATCGTTTTTCCCCATCTACAAGCTTAGTAACAAAGCATTCAATATTCACCGTTATATGAAAACCTGATTAGATACAAGCTAATATCTCTCAACCGTTAGATCGAAAACTTAGCTTGCCATACACCCATGTACTTGACAATTTTGGGTTTTTGTAACCGTACCCAAACGTGTACAATAGTTGGTTCAATATTTGTCAACTAAATGGTTATCCAAATGATAACTTTCATATAAACCATATTCTTCTTCACCATAACTAGTCCAAATGACTAAAATGAAATAGTTAGAGAGTTTTTCAATTGCTATGAGATCTTATGTACTACATAGGACACAATTGAAGCAAAAACGATGTGATTCACTCGAATCAATTCATGAACTATAAAGCCACGTTTTGCAATAGCATTCCTTAGATAATTTAGATAATTTCACGAACATCGTTTTTAGACATAACCACTCATGTTCGCGGACTGGGTTCGCGGACTCAAGTTAACCGGTTGGAGTTCACAAACTCCAGCAGAAATTCTCGGGTTCGAGAACTACGCACGTTCGCGGACTGAGTTCGCGAACTGGGTTGATTTCTCAAGTACCGGTTTTCACTTGATCAACAAAGTTCACAAACTTCGGTTCAAGTTCTAAGGACTTATACATATATGTGTTACCATAACAATGTTTATATCCCCCAGTGGTTGTATTGTATAAAATATTATTTTAACCATTGAAACATTCTCAGAGGATGTCATATAGTTGTTATTCACAAACTAGTTTTCGTCCGAGCAATTTCCAAAGTGATTGAAATATAACATGACTTTCGTCACTAGGCAAAGATGAACTTGGATAAAGCGAAATCTTTACCAACATACATTTCGAGAAATAGATAAGCGAGATATACTCGGCTTGAAATATCACATCTGTATATTCTTAGTCTATATAGTAATACGACTTTTGTCTCAAGATAAGAGATAAAGTAGATATGCTTTTGAGTGATATATAAGTTCAAGTCTCCACATACATTTTAGTCGATGAAGATCCACTCATTCCTTTAGTATTCCTTCATCTTGTATGATGATTGCCATGGAGTTCTTGAGCTCAACTACACTTTCTGCCCTAGTCCGAGACCTTAACTATACTAGACTAGAAATCAAGACCTTATAGTTTTGATCACTAACATTAACAAACATGCTTGGGATATCAATGTATGAGAGTTCGGCCGAGAAATGCTCTAATAGTTATGATGTAATTGGACTTTGACGTTGTGTAATGATACTATGACATTGTATAACAATGATTGAGAACTCTTGTTTTCTCATTGTTATAGCTATGGATTTTCAAAAACGATGATGCTAAACTTACAACCTTTGGGATCATTGGATTACTTGGAAGTGACGAAGATTTCGAGTATTATTGAAGATTAGACAACATGTGGAATATGAGCTGAATATGCAGGGGTCTAACAACCTCACCCAATATTTCGATTAGCAGTCTGTATGGACAACTCCGAGTTATTTTCTAGAGAATCAACAAGACTCGATTAATAGAAAATACTCAAGGAGTTATTATCTCAATCTATGGATTTGATTTATTCAAGAAAATATAATTCGCGATCCTAATTAAAGAGAGATAACTTGGATGGTACCTAAGAACAATATCCAAGTGTCAATCGATTTAAATCAACAACCAATAAGGTCGGATATTCTAATCGATTGAACAACGCACAACCTGTATTATTTCAATTATGTAACAAAATATAATGCAGAATAGAAATAACACAGACACCATAATTTTGTTAACGAGGAAACCACAAATGCAGAAAAACCCCGGGACCTAGTCCAGATTAAACATATACTGTATTAAGCCACTACAGACACTAGCCTACTCCAAATTAACTTCGGTCTGGACTGTAGTTGAACCCCAACCAATCTTACACTTATCCAAGGTACAGTTATGATCCTACGCCTCTGATCCCAGCAGGATACTGCGCACTTGATTCCCTTAGCTGATCTCACCGACAACCAAGAGTTGCTACGACCCAAAGTCGAAGATTTTAGAAAACAAATCTGTCTCACACAGAAAAGTCTACAAGTAATAGATAAATTCGCCTCCCACAAATAAACCTATGAGTTTTGTTTTGTCTTTTGATAAATCAAGGTGAACAGGAACCAATCGATAAAACCATAATTATATTCCCGAAGAATAGCTCAGTTTCATCAATCACCTAATAATAAACTTAATCGACGCAACGAAGAAAATTATTGAGGAATCACAAACAATGAGACGAAGATGTTTGTGACTACTTTTATCTTGCCTATCGGGGATAGAAATCTCAAGCCAATTATTATAATTGTACTCGTATGATAGAAATAGCAAGATCAGATCACACAACTACAAGATAAGTAGTATCGCTGCTTCACAATCCCAATGAAGTCTTTAAGTTGTTAACATGGTTTTAGAGAAGAAAACCAAAGGTTAAAGAAGAATCGACTCTAGCTTTAGCCAATTAGTATCACACAGAATGTGTGGGGATTAGGTTACCCAGTTGATAGAGTTCTCCCTTATATAGTTTTTCAAATCAGGGTTTGCAATCAATGTTAGCTTAGTAACAAAGCATTCAATATTCACCGTTATATGATAACCTGATTAGATACAAGCTAAAATCTCTCAACCGTTAGATCGAAAACTTAGCTTGCCATACACACATGTACTTGAAATTTTGGGTTTGTGTAACCGTACCTAAACGTGTACAATGGTTGGTTCAATATTAGTCAACCAAATGATAACTTTCATATAAACCATATTCTTCTTCACTATAACTAGTCCAAATGACTCAAATAAACTAGTTAGAGAGTTGTTCAATTGCTATGAGATCTCAAGTACTACAAGAGACACAATTGAATCAAAAACGATATGATTCACTCGAATCATTAATCATGATTTGTAAATCCATGGTTTGCAAAAGCATTCCTTAGTAATTTAAGAATGAGTTCATGAACAACATTTTCAGACATAATCTCTTGAGTTCAT